>JAPQRN010000007.1:589907-607033 GCA_037367275.1 Coranthus polyacanthus
ACACACACACACACACACACACACACACACACACACACACACACACACACACACACACACACACACACACTAATCATGGCGTGTAGGTCAAAATGCTCCAACCTGCAAAAATTCACAGCTGCAAAAAGGATTTAAAGTAGAGCTTTGGGATTTCAAAGTCCCGTGATAGATAGAAGATTTCACATGATGTGTTTCCAGAAAATCCAGGTCATGAACTGGGACGTCCTACGTTGGTTTGAGTTGGTACTGAACGACAACGGGTTCACAATGAACCCGGTTCGACATAGAAATACAACACAACTAATGTTTACGTGAAATGAATGAGAAGTAAACGGTACCGGAGTCAAAGGATGGTAAATACACTTTAAAATACTTAAAAATAAAAACAAAAATGAGCAGTTTGTTGTTTCAGGTGACATTCATTACACAACTAGTTAATATTTTGCTCTGATAGTTGTTTCTTACAGTAGTTTATAGTGAGGACCCCAGTATGTATATTCCTTATATGTTAAATGTGTTGATAGGTTACATTTACGCCACCTCGAAGTCAACTTTTATTCACCATTAAATCCTTCTAATGTAAGATTATGTCAATATGTTTTATTGACAGTCTCTCTCGGATTAATTGTTTGGTACAAATTCATTCTCTAAATATTCTCTCAAAATGGAATAAAACTAGAAATTTTCAAAAAAAAAAGGACCCATTTAAATGTAACTATAGGAACACAGTTCACATAGTGTCACTGACCCATTAATATATACATAGTGTAGGTTTTATTAACTGCAAATACCGACAGCATGAAGGAAAACACAGAACATCAACAGAACAGTTTTCTCACAAACTACAGCTGAAATAAACATCTAGACGTGACAGTGATCGAACAGCACAGAAGACGACAGACTCCGAGTCCTTACTGTGAAAATGAATGATGAAGACAGAGCAGATAAGCAGCGTATGTGGAAAAGCCACAGGCAGACCCGCATCGGCCCCGCATCGGCCCCGCATCGGCCCCGCATCAGACCTGCAGCAGACCCGCATCAGACCCGCATCAACCCCGCATCAGCCCCGCATCAGCTCCGCATCAGCCCCGCATCAGACCTGCACCGTCTCCGCTCAGGAGCTGAAGTCATGCGCTTGTGTATGCTGCCACCCTGTGGCTGCGCGGTGCACTGCGGCCTCTGCGTGTTCGACCACACGACGAAGACGCAGAGCAGCGTTTCTCCATCACAGGCAGATCACGACGACACGTTACCGTGCGCATCGTGTCTATGTGGATGATAGAATGTAACAGACCGACAGTGAAATGACACGTTTCACAACCACGACTCGTTTTAACATGAGCTGATCACCATGAACACATTACAGGGAAATAAACGGTTTATGTAAATATATCTACAATGTAATGAATGCAAAATAAAAACAAATGGAACGAAGAGGCAGACATGCAAATATTTGATGTGCTTTCGATACAAACACCTCTCATCTCATCAAATAATAATATATATATATATATACAGTAACATACAGCAATATATATCCGTACACATGTTACTGCTGTAGGTTTGTATTTGCACTTTATATGAAAAAGGAAGCTTTACATTAGTTTTCAGGTGACTTTAATATTTATTTTTCTGATAACTTTTTACTTTTACTGCTTACATTTGAACACAAATCTATATTTACACATAACACATATCTGTACTTTCACACTCTGATGCGTTTGAGGGGAACTATCCGTTATTTTTATTTTACATCATTGCACGCCTTCAAAACATCAAGACTGATTTCGGCCTAAATGGATGGAACGACAACACAACGAATATCACACGTGACAAAGATGAAACAAGACGAAAACAACATGAAGGACTGAACGTAATGAAAGCAACGTAACAGACGTGCCAGTAGTGATGTTTCGAGTTGCGTTGCTGACACTGAAAGCCGTTAATGTTAATTATTTTCAGTGTATTGTTTTTGATTTGATTTGAAGCTGGTTTAATATTCTTCACATTCTATTAATATGACGAGTTTTACACTGTGAGGACATTAAAGAAGTTGAATCAGGTTCTTTATTTCTGCTGGAGGAAACAGTGGACTTTGTAATACCAGGTACTTTGCTGTTATTTTTCTATATATTTTCAATACTGCATACTATAAAAGCCATTTTTTAAAAGCTCTTTTCTATTGTACATTTTGCTTTGTAAGTAGTTCCCTTCATTAAAATGGGCTGCATTAAGGCTTGTTTTGTTACCGTACCATTACATCGTCTATGATAATAAATAAAGACTGCATTTCTACATAATTAAGGGATGTCCTTTACTATAAAAAGCCTCTCAAACTGCATTTACATCATGAAACACTAAAGCTCTCTGACCGAACCTCAACTGATGTTCATAATAAAAATGTTTTCGCAGATATAATGGTCACTTAAGGTTAGAATGAACACAGTGCACTACAGGAGGCCTTTGCTTGTCTCATTACTATGTGAGTGTCTTCCTGTACCAGCTGAGCTCCACAGGGTGCTGATCCATTAACCCTGACGTTCTTAATTCCGTGCTCCGTCCTCAGCGGTGGACAGTGGCTGGACTCAGGCGACCTGCCACACCGACCACAGCGTGCCCAGCGTGATGCTGTAAGCCACCATGGACACTAAGTAGACCCTGAAGAGCAGCACGTCCAGCACGTAGCCCACCTGCAGCCACTCTTTGGCGACTTCCCGGCACCTGTCCCTCTTCTCCAGGAAGTGGCGTATCGCCGTCACTTCCTGCAGGATGTTGTCCATGACGGGTGGCGTGGGAGGTTCCCTCGACGGGGGCAGGCCCAGTCCCAGCAGCCCCCCGTCTCTGTCAGGATGGCTGAGCCTTCTGATCTCACAGGTGTGGTGGAGCGTGCACTGAGCTGCAGACGTTACAGGAAGTTAGCATGAAGCGTGGAGCGTCGAGTGACAAGAAGAGAAGCTTAATCTGGCATCAGGACATACAGAAGTTTAGACAAGGCCCACAGTAAATAATGATGGTAATACATAGGCCTTAGAAATGATCACCATGACCATGGACTATGAATACATTTCAATCACCACTTACTTTCAGTGTCAAAGTTGAGAGTTGCTCCATTAAAGTATAGACTGTGCTCTTCTCAAATATCATATATAATTCAGTTTAATTTACTCACAGCCAAACAAGGCTAATGTTAGCGTTTTATACTCAAGCAGCCTTCTCATTTAAATCAGTCAGTCGTGCAGCTTATCTTTCATGTGATACATCTCCTTCTGCACCTTACCGGTCCCGTAGTTCTCTTTGCAGTGTTCCAGGTCAGAGGCCTGGGAGGACAGTCTGGAGCACAGACGGTGTTTCTGGTGAATGCAAAAGAGGGCTGGAGCTCTTTCCAGAATCAGGTACTTCACCCAGTGGGGTACAGGAGGCTGCAGGTCCTGCTTGTGGACCAGACGCACGATCAGCACAGTTTCTGTCAGGCTTATCACCAAGAGGGCCATGCACACCACAAAGTACACACCTACAGGATGGGGATGAGAGTAGAGGAAATATGTTTCAGACAAGCAGATAGCAGGGCAGTGATAATACTGTAAGGTCCAGCACGTCGCCTTGGTGACTACACTACTATCACAGCTGATGAAGATGAGGGTCCAAAGCATCAACAGTAAAGGTATCATTTGGAAGATTAAGACGCACAAAAATCAAAGATTCAAAATTCAAAAACTCCTTTTACCAGAGCTTTGCAAGTTTAATTTGCTGTGCTGCTCCAAGGCAACCGATTAAAGCCTTTAAAGTGTTTTTTTATTTCTTTTATTGGTTCTCTTCATGACGTGTACTTTAGTGATGATTGATGATTAGATGATGATCTATCTGGAGCTCTCAGGCAGCGCCACATATGAAGCAGTCATAATATATCTTTGTATGATGTGGTTGGCGCACTGACTTTCACTTACCCAGACAACGGCAGCTGAATATTCAGCTGATCACCATGATCAGATTTACCAGGATGGATGTGAACGCCAGGTGTGAACAGGGCCTAACTTTAACCTACTGAGCTCGTTCGTCTCCCCTGCTCCTCGAATTTAAAAGAAACCGAGGCATGCAAAAGGATAACAGCCTGAAGCCCCACTTCCTGATTACAGATGCAGTAGTTTGGAAGAAAAAATATTTTAAATCATTTACTCACAATAGCTTTAAAAAGAAAAAATGATAAATGCTCGTGGGTAATAATGTGACCTATCAGTGGGGTTCCTATGGCGGTGGCAGGCAGAGTGTCGGACACGATGATGAGGAAGACAGAGTAGCCCAGCAGCAGGGTGATCTTGAAGGAGACCCTCTCTCCACTGTCTGGTGGCAGATAGAAACCCACTATGTCCATCACCATGAGGAAGATACTGGGCAGCAGCAGGTTCACGGTGTAGAACAACGGCCGCCGCCGGATCACCACCTGCAAAATGGAGTTTTGGACGACATCAGTATTCATCTAACATTTCTCCACAAAAAAAAAAAACCCTTGATACTGATTGGTCTGAACACAATCCATGTTTCCACTGAGTCCGTCCCAGATGCCTCCGAGTCCAGAGAAGTCCACGACGCTTCTGGACACAGTTCACATAAACAAACTGTCGATCCTCGGTCCATCTTTCCAATCACCTGTTCACATCACCGGTTTCAAATCGCATTGTTATTTCATTATTTGAACTCATTATTAGTCCTAAATTGCTCCTGTTCCAACTTGTTCTTGAAGTTGTTGCAGCTGAATGTGAGGAATGGATGAATATGGAAGTATATGTTGTGTTCATACTGAATACAAGTCAAAGTACGTTTTAATGTCCCTGCTCCATACGTCCCATCTAGTTCTGATTTGGGTTGTACTTAACATATATATAAGACGTACAGTTGTTGCTCATCATGGATTCCAGGTATTGACTGACATGGATCATCCCACATTTCCGTGCTGATTCATGGGAAATCTTAAAACCTTTCTCCTTACTGTTTAATGCACTCACATGGAACTTCATCTCGGCGTAGTAGTCGTCGTTGTCCACACTGAAGCTCTTGTACTTGGACAGGATGTGGAGCAGCTCCCACTCTCCTTGGTTCATGAAGACGCTCTTGTCTTCTCGGAGCTCCTCTGGGCTCCTTATCAGGGTGATGTTAATGTCATTAACTGCAGAGAAAGCACAGTGTGGAGCAGCAATGCGTCAGCCTTGACCGTCCTCGTGAACACACGCCAGGGCCTTCGAGACGAACGACACAACCTCTGCTCAAGTCAGATCTGAATGAGTCGGTTTGTACAGAAGTGCATGGCATTCACAGAAGAAAACAAAAGCAGACCCTTTATCTCGTAATTATGTGATCCTGATCTCATAATTACAAGAAAAAAATGGTGTAATTATGAGCCCGGGATCTCGTAATTATGAGACGGCCTAGTTATCAGTCACCCTTACACAACATGGAAACAAAAAGAACGCAGATGTTTACAGAAAAATACTGATATAAAATAGAAGAAGCACCAAAATCCAATAAAATGAGGTGTGTTGTACAGTGTATAGTGTCGTGCTAAAGATCATATATGTACATTAATTACACATAACAAATGTTTATTTTATGTCAGTATTTTTATGTCAAAATCAGCATTTTTTCAATAGATACATGTTATGTGATGACGATTAATAACCTGATTTAACTTATCTCTGCTTCTGTATGTTTGTGTCTTTATTCTAGGACCTGAAATAAAATGACGCATCGCAGTGTCACTAAAAATGCAAACAGAGTGCTCAAAGGAAAGTTGAAAGTTGCGCTGAGGTGGTTTTCTGTAAAATGAGACGTTATAACATTTCTAAGAGCCAATAAATGGGGAAAATGAAAGAGAAGAACACGTGGAGGATAAGTTAGATCGGTGTTCAGCAGGCTGTGTCAAACTAAAACCACGTATGTGTCAACAAATACATTTCTTCCAACCAGAGTGAAATGATCAGATAAAGCGTTTGACACAGATCTCAACTCTTCTTACATCAGGCGTTTTTATTCTAACTGGATTATTATACTGATTGCTATTGGAATATTAGAGATTAATCTGCGGGTGACGGAGACGTCACGGTGAAGTCAGTAAAGTCTCACTGGTGTGGAGCCAGCTCTGGAAGGTCAGGCTGCATTTCTGGACGTCAAACGGGAAGTTGTAGATGTTGAGAGTACACGCTGTGACCACCTGGAGGGGTTTGTAGTTGCGCACCGTTCCATTATATCTGACATAGACATAAGGAATGTCTGGAGACTTCCCCACGTCGACACTGCAGAGTCACACACAAAGAAACGCATCAGAAACACGTCATCAGGACGTGTGGTGGGAAAGCAGCAGCAGCAGAAGGACTTACAACTCATTGATGAGGATGTCGGGCACCCACACGTTCGCTGTGGGTAAAGAGATTTGTTTGACTTCATCAAAGTCTTCTGGGTCCCACACCAGGAATTCATCCGTCCAAGACTACAACATTCATCAAAGGAAGAAGTAAATGTGACAGATACTCTAAGTCTACTTGTTAACGTAAAATAAAAACTGCTGTGGAATAATGTACTGCATATTGTAGACGTGTGTTACACTGGAAAAGCAGCCCAACTACAGTCAGATGGTATCATAATCTGTTCATGAAGTTCTCTCAGTGACTAGCAGATAGGACCAAAAATGTGTTTTATCAAAACAGCCTTGATCACCTTTGATCACCAAAATCTAAGTGAATATTTGTGCTAAGTTTGAAGAAATTCCATAATTCCTGAGAAATCACATCCATAAGAAAGAGCGCGATCACGTCACAGTGACCTTGACTTTTGGGCATTCGGTCAAACCGTTCCTGAGATATCGGCGACGGACCGACCGCCTTCTGATAAGAGATGCATCTACAACCGCGACTAGAAAACAAGTCACAAAATGGAAGCGAGTTGTGCTTAATACAACGAAAACACAGTTATTTATGAATGAGAAGCTGCCGTTGTCCCTCTGCTGGTTTCAACTTGTTACTGGTTAAATCTAGATCATAATCATCTGGAATATCTCATTAAGACAAAGTTAGAAATACATTCTTAAAATGAGACGACTTTTCTGATGAAAAACATGCGACGTCCTGTTTTTTTGTAGTGCACGATATCATCTTACAGACTTATTCATTGAAACATTTAATAAAAAGAACAAAGGAACAAAACAGAAACATAGCACACAGTGATGACTGGATAGAGAACAGATAAGTATAAGTAAGACAGATGCATAGTATCCACCGGACAACTTACAGTGTGTTATTATCTGACATGGTTGTAAATCCAGTTGCTGGTCTTACCTGTCTGTACCACACGTATGTAGTTAAAACCTGGTTCTTTTCATCCTGTGGTAAAATACGAGAAGGAATGACATTGTTTTCATTTGTTATTATATTAAAAATATGTTGCTTTCAGTCAACGGCAACAGTTCAGAGACTCTATTGTAAGTGTTGTCATTACTCTCCTCTTTCTCTGCTGAAAGGCTTCTGTCCACCAACAGTAGGACCGACAAACTCAGAATCAGCGCCGCTCGGACCCGCTCGTTGCTACTTGCAGCTATATTTTAATGTCTTTTTTTAATCATTTCAATTACAAATAAAACATAAACAAACTATAAAATAGACACTTGTCTCCAGCTCCATGTTACTTTCATTGTAGCTCATGGTTGTTAATGAATACACTCATACAAACGTCATTTAAACGACACACAGTACATGACGTGGACAGAAATGGACCTGCTCCGCTGGTTTCTGTTGCCGTGACATGGTGTGCAGCTCTTTGTGCAGTGTGTGTCTCACCACATTGAGGATGGAGTAAACCATCAGGTCGATGGACACCGTGGTGGACGTCCTCCAGTCCTTCACTGGTCTCACTCCCTTCTTGTAGCCTGCGCTCAGAAACTCCGACAGACGCACCAGCGTGGCGTTGGCGAACCTCCCTGAGCTGCTCCCCAGCTTCTTCACTGCAAACACACCTCGATGAGCATCAACCAATTCACAACATTCAAGAACATCTCATGGTCACTGGTTTGAAGTGATAAGATCTCACTGATGCCAAGCTGTCGAAAAAGAATTATTTCTTAAACTTTGGGGAATTAAATGGCAAAAAATCCAAATAATTCTAATGATAATCAACTTAAGACACAAACCAAACAGTATCAAATGCATCCAAACAATAATAATAAATCAATAAATGCTATTAATTGCATTTTGAAATGCCATTTTTTTTTGCTTTTACAGACAGACTTTAACATTTTCAATTTGAACTTAAATAACTGTCACAAAAGGACACGTTTATATTGAATATATTTCACCTAATACATCATTTCAAATCGACATCAGCGAAGAGTCATTTACAAGAGGAGCTTTTCAGTTTAACACTGGGATGAGTTCAAACCTGGATTTTATTCCAAACGTTTTTACTTTAACCTTTACTTAAACACTGTCCATAAAACCAAGGACACAGGTTTAGTGAATGTGATTTAACTGAAGCATTATTTCAAATGGACATGACCACAGAATCATTTATTACACTACACTTCATTATTACTCTCCTTTGGGCCTTAAAGGGGGTTATTAATCAATTAATTAAAATGATAAATAATACATTAATTCCAGTTAAGGACTTTTATAGTGAAGTCATCTGTGAAGATACTGTGAAGAAACAGAAACAATAAAAAACAAAGCAAATCAAAAATGATTTACACCAGAACAGACAATTCCCTACATTATAAACTTCTACCTTTTTTAAATAAACATTACGTTAAAATGAGCATCGAACAATCTTTGATGTCTTTTTTTTATCCCTTACAATCAATCTTCTCAAAAACAAACAAAACTAAGTTTGGCAGCTTTACTACACAGTCTATCCCCACTGCAGAGGTTTTCCATCATCACGTACAGGACGCTCTTGTTAAAGACATGTTTAATCTCAGTGAGTCTTTCTGGGTTAAATAAAGGTAAAGTAAAAATAAAACGAAACAAGAAAAATGAAAAAACAGAACAACAGAACGTCTTTAGTTAAATAAACAACTGCTTTAATTAATAAAACAATTAGCGTGCTTTCAATTTCACCCTATAATCAAACCAAATCACATCATTTATTCCTAAATTTACAATCAGTGTATGGCAGTATATTAGAAAGCCAATACTGACTTCACTGTAATACTACACATATACAATTTCAGAGACAAAAATCCTTACATGATGGCATTGAAATCCTGTAAAAACTAAAAATGATTCTATCAGTCATATACAAAACATGTTCTCACTCTGAACATGTACTAATATGTTTCCAGTCTACGTCCCACTTTCTTGAAATGGATCAAAGCTGCTTTTTGTTCTGGCTGAGGTCTGGTTAAGTGTTTCTGTACCTGTGCAGGCTCTGGTCGCTCCTTGAATCAGCAGGAGGACGAGTGCTGCCCAGGCTGACGACGGCGGTGAAGATGCTCTCATGGTTCCAGTCGAGCAGCGTGTTCCTCTGCAGCTGTGGAAGTGCCACTGTGAACAAAGGCCTCGGGGCACTTGACATCCATATCCTCCATTTTCATCCACTTCATCCGTCAGCGCACTCACGGCCGCTGTCAAAACCTTATTACTGCCTCTCAGCTCATGAGGGTGGAACCATCAGCTGTGACGCCACCCCTCCCTGTTCCACACAGCAGCAGCTCACTGTCAGGAACGAAGACGAAGACTACGCCGCTCAGCTTTACGTGAAGTGATACAGCAACACAATACCAGCGTTAACTACACGCTGCCATGTTCTATAGAAATTCAGAGCTGCCATTATGAAGATGAAGGAATCCAGTCTAATTGTCATGTTGCTATGAACTGTACAACATTTTGAATTCAACTACTCCAACTGTATTCATTTATCATGTCCTAGTGATTCACGTCAATTCAGTTTCATGTATAGCATTAAATCTTTGCATCCATCCATCCATTTTCTGTAACTGCTCAAACCTTCTGAAGGAGGGTCGGACCCTGTCCCAGCACCGAAAGATACCCTAACACAATAAATGCATACATAATGTCAACAGTATTTATCTTCAGAGGTTCCAGAGTTTGGAGTGTAGCCGCCAAAATGACCACTTAGGGTAATTCTAGTAGTTCTGTCACTTCTAGTCCTTCTAACGCCTGGAGACAGTGAGAAGGTTTCTCTCCGGGGATTCGTTTTTCTCTGTATAATAAAAAAAGACCTAGAAGAATATCTGTGGTGCTTGACTCTCCTGTATTTATTTTGTTGGCTGTCAGCATCATAAATAAAAGTTCCATAAGTTAAAGTGTCAATTTTACATTTGCTTTGTTTTAATTTTACCAGAATTAACAAAAAACAGTAAAAATTGCACGTTCTCGTGTAGATGTTTTAGGTGTTTTCCAAATAAACTTACAGCCATGTATTGGCTCAGAGGAAGGTGGGTTTCCTTGATGAATCAAAGCTACATTAAGGCATTAATCATGTTCAAAACAAACTCTGTGAATGTCCAAACATGACATTTGTGATGTGGAAAACCTGGGAATCTCCACTTTCCCTAACTTTTTAAAGCATATTGATAGAATTAATGGCTCAAAAGTTCTAGATTTATTTTTGCCAAGTGCAGTGATCTGGGTCTTTGAGGGTGAAACAAAACAACACCAGAATGTACTTATTAACCACATTTATTATATGATTATCAATATTCATATACTTCCATATGTATGTATAATGACTGCGTATATTCAGAAAAGTATTTTTCCACATTTTTCCATTTTTTGCCTCTCAGAAAACGTCCAAAGGATCCTGTTTGTTTTATAGAGACAATGATCAATAGTGTGAAATTCTTTTCATGGCAGTTCTAGGTTAAAATGATCACAAACTACAGATACATTTGTAAAAGTCAGGTAAAAGCAGAAGTTATTGTAGATATAAACTTCAGAAAGGTCCGTCTGACTGTTCTGGTGCTGACAGAACCGGGCTCGGGGTGGACGTCCATCTGTCTCCACTGGTTGGTTGATGTGAGCGGAGAGAGGAGAACTTCAGCATCGTCTCTTCTCACTGACACGAGGCCACAACGCCTTAGGGGAACTTGAAAACTGTGGATTATGAACGAACACCTCATGGTTTAAAGCCTCCATGAACCAGTCGAGTGTCCGTTTACGTCCATGTCTGTTTCTTAGTGATATTAAACTGAACTTGCCTGGATTTTTACAGCTCTGTAAAAATAAGATTTGCTCATGTGGTCCGACGGGAAACAAGAATTCCACCTCCTTCTCTGGACTCTTTTCGGGCTGTAGAACATCTCCACCTGCGACGGGAGGTTGTGGCCGTTCATACAGGTAGGAGCTGTGCTCTGCGGCTCAAAACAGAAACTCGGAAAAGCGGCGGCATCAGGTTCAACTATCTTTATATTTAATCTTTTGATTAGGACCGAGAGGAGAAGCTGCAGAAGAAGGTGTGTGTTTTCAAATCTTTTCTAATTTCAGCTCCTGCAGCTAAAATGTTAGCTGTTAAAAAACATAGCTACTGTTTTAAGTTTTTTTTTTTTCCAGAACATTTAACTGCTTTGACTCTGACTGCCTCAAAATAAAGTTCCATACCGGTTCAACTCTGTGAGGCTTTATATTTTATTCAATCTTCACAAAGCGATGTTCTGCACTTTAAACCCGTACAGATACACTCATTAGATGACATATAGTGGTGTTCAAAATTCCAGGCTTTCTGATAACACACAAGCGGAGCACTGACTAAACATTTATCTGCCGCTCTGTTGCATAACATCATGTAACCAGATCCACTGGAGGAAAAGCTTTTCAGACACTGTGAAAATTGCATTAATATGGATCTTTTCAGCTGTGAGTCTCCTATGACGCACTTTGATATTCTTATCAGGACTATTAGGAAGCCAACAGGGAGCAGAGGCGCATAGCAGACGAGCTCTGAATGGGCTTTATTGATCTATTTTGTGGCAGCAGGACTGAGATTAAAGTATGAATACAATATCATAACATCACAGTGGCGCTGGAGTTTTTCTCCAGAGAGACACCTTATTATACAGTATCTGAATAAATCTCCACTGCTGGGAACACACACACACACACACACACACACAAACTCACTACAATAATGTCTCTGTCAGACAATGAAGCTGCTCAACACAACGACAAATACCCAGAGGTTATGCACACTGAATATTTAAAAGAGGAATGTTGGAAAACGTACAACTGTTTGAACCATTTTACTTTAAAATTATCCATAGATCTTACTTCGACTAAAGAATCTTATCAGCAAAACATATAATTGAAAAAAATGCTGGTACTGTTAAACAAAGTGAAAACCTTTTGGCATCAGTCTGCGGTGATATTACATAACCTTGACCCAATGCATTGCAGATGCATCTGGTTGAAACACGGGATTACATCTAGTGAAATGTTATCATTACAGCTGAATGAGGCTCCGACTTCGCCACTGTTCCTTCTCTGTGAGGAAATACAATATGCAGAAGTCGCGTAATCCAGTAGAAATTCATAAAAATGTTTGAGGCGCTTTAAGATTCAATCATCTCGAAAGCGTATGTCATGCAGGACAACCAATAAAACAAAGATATTTAAGGTGTATTAGTTGATTCACGGCGTCACCTCATGCAGGGAGTAATCGGCAGAAAACACTTCAATTTACAAGCGCACATTACAAATCCAGTCTGTTCAACATGAAATTAAAGTGTGAACTACATTTTAGGCTATAGATGAACTTGTGTACTGGCATATGGAGCGTCGAGGTCCGATCCAATCAGAAGAGATGACTCGAGACACATCTGGAGACACATTCTAACGGCAGGTTGAACGGACACAGCATCAGATATCTCACGTTAACGCAAAGTCTGAACATGGCCTGTCTGAACCTTTCAGTTTGATCCAAACCAAATTTGAATGAATCCACCCCCGATGAGTGTCTGAACTCTGTCTCGCTCTCAGTTTTTGCCTCGTTCTCTGCATCCAGCCTCAACCAGCAAAAGCAGAAGAAGTGCTTCCACACAGGTGTGAAACCTCCCCTGGACCAGGGTGTGGAGAGTAACAGGAAGTTACATAAGGATATCATCAGTGTGAATGCAAAACTAACCTTGGTTCGGACTCTGATGTGAAAACACCCATAAACATTAACTCCTGTAACATAACATAACATCAAGACTGTTATTTCTTTGTACTCTGATGATAAGGCTAGTTCATTTTTGAATGTTTTAAAATAGAAATATTACAAACTGTATCTTTAAAACCAATTGGAAACAGCTTCAGTATATGATATAGATTCTTACGGATTTTAAAAGGTCAATTATTCCACAAATGTGTAGCATTTAGGTTTTCCCAACACAAACTAAAGTACTGTATTCAGGATCACAGTGAAAAAAACACCATAAGCATGTAGTGATTTCAGCTACAGAGTGAGAAGTCTCTTGAGTGTGTGGATGTCAGGCAAAGCTCCAGCTGGTCCACAGCAGCAGCAGGGTACCGGCGTACAGGCCCAGAACCAGCAGGTAGAGGCGGAACAGGAAGCGGTCCAGCCTCAAGCAGAGGGCTAGCCATTCAGCCTGGGCCGAGGACTCACCGTCCTCCTGGGATAAACCCAGACGCAGGGACACCAGCTCCTGGAGGAGCCACTCCAGCCCGGAGGGAGCGTCCTGGATCTCATTCAGGGACAAAAGGTCCTCCTCCAGTGAAGACTCCAGCTCATAGTCTATGGAGACATCAAAAGTGCACAGTGAATATAGATACGTGTGTCTCTAGGGCATCAATAAAACATATTTACCATTTGATAAGTTTGTGAGTTTTCTCTTCTTGGTGTCTGAGGACTGACGTGTCATTTGTGGACGTGGACAGTGTGAGATTCTTTCTTTTTCTTCTCACCAGTGTTTGTCTTACTCTACCTGTAATTAAGACTTTATAGTAGGGCTGCGCAGAGAACAATAATTATTGTCATCGTGATATATTTTTATGTTGCGATAAATATCATCATCGTGCTATACATTTTTCTTCTGTCTTTAGGGTTTATTTATATTAGCAATCAAACATTTTCACATCCAGTGTGTAATTCATTTATTTTAGGTCTATATTTGAATAGATGATTGCAGTTTTTCAAATAGCTTCAATGTCATTTCTTTGAGTATATTCCCTCGTATGTTTGATAACTGGCCTAACTTTTCTCATAATTACAAAATCCTAGTCTTATAATTACGAGATACTTTGTGCTCAGGATCTCTTAACGAACAGACAAGGCGTCTAATTTGATTTTCTTGGTGAATGCAATGCGCTTATGCACAAATGAGATTTTAAAGTGAAAAAAGATCACAAAGATGCCAATGCCTATGAAAACTTTCCCTTCCCAACTCACAGCTGAAGAAAGCTTACAGAAATACCTGCTGCATCTGAGTTTTTGGACTTTAAACTTTCTCTTTATAGAGTCTTAAACTGTGGAGTTTTTTTAAACTTAACTCCAATTGACTCCGAGCTCCCTTTGTTACACTGCAGACCTTGGATTTGTTATCGCTCGAGGAGGTCTCTGAACTTGTGGCTCACCTCTGGACTGGTTGCCGCGGTCGAGAGTTTTGATGGAGGTTAAAGCGCTTTCAGTGAAACCTTGACCGGCTGAGCCGTACTTGTCCAGTAGGCAGGCCGACACTGACATCTGCTTGACCTCCTTCTCACTGTGATGGAGAAGCTTCACCACCACTATAGACTTGATCAGACTGAGCATCAGCATGGCCATGCACACCGCAAAGAACACACCTGGAGGCAGGTACGAGAGAAGGCACAACAGTCAAACACTGGCCACTTCTAGAAAAATACACTTTTTTTAAACTTCTTTATTGGGGTTGCATGGTGTGTGGTTCTCAGGCTAGGTACTAAACGTGACCGCAATCTACTGCAGGTAATACACTGACCACGGATAAGTACCTCATACGAGACCATTTCAAACAATCCAAACTATCATTTTAAAACATACGACCTGCTTCCAACATGGTGAAACTCTGATGATCTTGCAATAAAGTCATGATTTAGCTTTGGCTCAAAATGTATTTAAAACATAAAGCAACATTAATGTTGCACTGATCACAAAAAAGACAGAATTATTGATTATCAGCCACATAAATTCCTTCTGCGTTATTTGAAATCACACACATAACAAGATGAAAACAACATATAAGACAATATAAAAGGCGCAACAAGATGAAAACAAGTTAATAAAATAAAAGGACAACACATCTGTAGTCTTATTTTGTGGTTTGGTGCTTATTCTGTTTAAATGTTGAGCAATCTGAGTTCGAATTCAACAAGATGAAAACTGAAACATTTGAGTTTCAAGGTAAATGTTTTAACTGACAAAATAAACCCAAAAGACAAGAGAAATGCATATGAATATACACACACAGTGCTTAACAAATTTATTAAACCATCTGTCATGAAAATAGAGCAAACTCAACAGAAAGGTGCCATAACAAACATACAACATACAACAGACAAACAGATGAGATGTACCTATGAGTGGAGTTGTGACGGCAGTGGCAGGCAGATCATCTGTCAGGTTGACTCTGAAGACCGTGTAGCCCAGCAGAATGCTGATCTTAAAGGTGATCCGTGTCCCGCTGTCCAGAGGCAGGTAGAAGCTGATCACGTCCACCAGCATGAGGAAGATGCTGGGGATGAGGAGACCTACCACGTACAGCAGGGGGCGCCGGCGGATCAACACCTGAGGGAACGTTGGCATTAAGAGGTGAGAGAGACGTGAGACACAACATCATTCATCAAATCTAGAAAGCACGCCTTTGAAAGTTTCTGACATCAAAGGAAAAAATCTATTTTTGTTCAGTTCCCTCAAGAGTTATCTATTAGTGCAGTAATGAGATATGCAGATGGTTCACTCGTGATGCTCACAGTAGAGATGGAATTAAAAGTTACATCTGTAGTTGAGTGTTTAAAACCAAAATACGACAGTTCAATCCCCAGTCCAGGTGACCTATGTCCTCTGTCTGACTCCTCTGTCTACTATCAAATAAGAAAGATATGAAAATGTTGAATATTTGAAGACAAAAATGTCAAATCTCGCCCACCCAGCAGGGAGTTTCCCAAATACTTCAGAGACCTCAGATATCGGGAGTACACGCCTGGACATATGTGTATATTTCATGGTGCCATATTCAGATATTGACCAAGGCCAGGCCAGATAAACAACAAGGGCATTATGACGTGCCTGGCTCATCGTTGTTCATCACGGTCAAGGTGTGGAAGCAGAGAGAGGGACGGACCCCAATGCAGGCTCACGGGGCAGAAAACAAACTAAACTTACGACGGGTCGAAGTGAAATAGTCCACAACTTGCGAAATCCAAAACATAAAATGAGCACAAGGTCATGAGCAGGAATACGGAGAATGTCGTGTGTGACGAAGTGGCAAACTGGAAAGTTCTGCGTAGAGGCTGCTAACGGCTGACGGTGGACAGGTGAGTGTGGGCGTGGCAAGGTGAGCAGGTGAGGCTGGAAAACTACTGGAGGGAACATAGGAAGAGAGCATACTTCCTCATTTATGTTAACATAAATGAGGAAGTATGCTCACCTGGTTATGTGGAAAAGCAACTGAAACCAGCTCCTGAAACATACAGTACATTGAGATGGGTCTGAAGAAGAAAACTGATCTCAAGTACTACAACACTATGCTATGACCTACAGAATTCTGTCATGGCACACGAGCTAAGAAGCATGGTGGGTTGTTTTTTGTTTGTTTGTTTGTTTTCGTCTTTAATTATTCATTTCAAGTCTTACTGGGTGAGTCTTCAAGTCTGAACCTGAGAGGTTGTGGCAAGGTGGGAAGCTTTGTGTACTGGCAGTGCATGGCAGAGGTATGGGTGGCCACCGCGGGGCTCCTGGATGCCTACGCCTTGCCCCCCCCCCCCCGTCTGGAATCATGATACGTGCCTTGCTACTTTTAACACACCACACTAGCACAGACAGATCTTAACATCTTAACAACAACAAAACAAACAAACTAAAGGAATATGGTGAGCGGGGCATGCGGGTGGGGACTGCCTGGTGTGGTTGGTTTCCTGTGGGGGGAAAATACTGCAGGGCAGTGTGGGCTAACT
>JAPQRN010000007.1:660815-675218 GCA_037367275.1 Coranthus polyacanthus
GGGAAGTGGTGTCTGCTGCAGCAGGCCTGTGTGGTGGGGGTGGGGAGGATGGGGAGGAGTGGAGGGGGGGGTGTGGACAGGACAGGAAGCGTAGTCACCAGAAAAGTGAGGGGAAGAAAGAAAAAGGGCAAATAAAGGGGTAGAGAGAGAGTGCAGGTCAGGGCATAAACAAGACAGGGTGAGTGCTGCTGTGCTGCAGTGGAAAAAGAAAATCTACACAATCAAAATGTTAGCAACAAAACTTGTGAAGGGGCAAACAAAATATAAATCACAAATCTAAAGAAAGAGGGTAGGGTTTTCAGGATTAGGATGCTAATACTCATAATAAGGCAAAAGCACTGTCAAAATGCAGTGTTTGATGTTTTTCTAAAGCGTTACTAGAGTTGTATAAAGACTTGTCTGAAGCCCATTCCTCCCATGAAAAGAAACACATAATGAAAACATACCAAAGTCCAAGCTTTGACTTTAAGTAAAAACTGCAAAACAAGTCAAATTGGTGGGAAATGAACCGAATGAACTGAAGAGATATAAACAAGTCATTGTAACAATGACAGTTATTATTTTTAAGTCATTATACAGAGTTATGAAGTGGAAGTGTTGACTTGCTTAGATTTTTTCTCATCATATTTAATGGTCTTATAATAATTCCTTACTTTGATTTCTTTCATTTCTCTTGTTAGTCTTTTCATGGCAGTGGGCTTGTATTATAGAGGACATCTAGATATAGGATCAGGTGTGTGCATCTGCAGATTCTTCAGCTGTCATGGAGGACATCCATAACACAAACACAACAGTGGTGTGATTCTGTGGTCATATATACAGTTCATACAAACTACCTCTTGATGATCTCTACTTATTTGTGACTATCCAGTGTATGATGGTTTGAATTCATTGTTTAATTAAGAATTAGATTAGATATTTTATCCTTTCACGCAAATGTTTGAAGACGTCATTTATTTCTGCTGACATCATAAAGCCAGTACTAACCTAAAGTGTCTGGATAATTATACTGTTGCTAAAAATATCATCTCTCTGTTAAGACACAGCATGTCATCGTGACCTTCCAGGTTGATGGAGTGTTCTTGTTTCGTACTCACTCTGGTTCTGTCAGAGGGGTGGTCTCGTTGGGCTCGGTGGGACCCCCTCCCTCTTGGTTTGGGGTGTGTTCTTCCTCTGTTCTAACCTCCACAATGGGCTCCTTAGACTCATCTTTCCTGTTGTCCAAGAGGAAATAACGACGACACAAATACACAGAGCACACTTTTGATTAATTCTTTTCAGTTTCTATCATGTTTCAGTCATTAATATTATCAAACAGATTTACAATTACTCAAGCAACGCCGATATGATCCCTTAAATAGTCTCCCTCTCGTTTCAGCATTTCATCGTCCTCCAGCAGCATCCACCTGCAGGCTGTGATTGTACTTCCCCCGGGGACGTGTCTGTTATCATCGCCCTCAGCTCTGACTGCGTCGAGCTTTAAAGTTCAGCGCTTGCTGAGAGTGACACGTTTGGATCCACAATGTCAAATATCAGCTCTGTGGATACTGTGATTTACTCTCAGTAAATCTGTTTCATGTGCGCTCTTTCGTAGGAAAACGTGTTTGTTGTGTTATGGAGTTCGCAGCTGCTGGCATGAGAGACACTTCAATGTATTGAACCATGAACTATGAAAAAGACATTTACAAGGATAATCTGCTCAGTGCAGTTTTAAATATTTTGCTGTTGATGTATATGATGCTGCTTCCACCAGAAAGTCAAACTCCTGGATTCTTGGTACCTGAATTTTGTCACTTCTGCCTTTTTCCACATTAGGAGCTTTAATCTAGATTAATTAATAAATTGTATCATCAAGCACTGGGCAAACTGAATGGAACACAAGTAGCTGAAATGTGGTGGATTCACTTTCCAAGATGTATTACAGTAACTATGAGCACATAAATCTTTCCCAGAGATAAAGTGCTGTTTTCTTACAATGAACTGCTCATAAGACATAGGCTTCATAGCTCGTAAGTAACAGCTTCATCAAATGCAAATGTGTTGCTGCAATTTGGCTAATTTGCACCTTGGTCAGTATCAATTATTATAGTTACAGTTGTGTTAGCGAGCTATGAATCTGCCAGTCCCAATTCTTCAAAGCTCCTCCTCCAGCCTCCTTGATCCTTGATCCTCGATGTGCATTTTATGGAATTGAGACATCCTTCAAAATTGTGATCAATTTCCAGGTCACATCGAGGACTTGTGGAGTTGAGGACCCGAGGAGGTGAAAAACGAGGAATTGGGAAGAGCCCAGTGTCTTAAACCTTAAAGGAAACTTCACACACGTGCTTACGTCAGGGCTGATTTCTGCTGGTAACTGGTCATTTCTTAACGTTAACTACCTCCATTCCTAAGCTAACAACTGTCTCTGTTGCCTGCATCCACGATAACAGCCACAATACACTGATTTCTACGTAGAGAACTTGGGTCGGGTTTGTAGCGAAAATCCTCATGCTCGTTCGTGAGTTCTTCACTGCTTCTCTTCTGCTCCTCTATAGGGTGCAACATTAGCTACCGTTGGCTTAGAGATGCAGTCAGCAAAAGTCAAAAACCAACCAGCTCCCAGCGCAACACAGATTCCAACACAAACTTCACATTACGTGCAAGTGAAAAGCTGAAGGCTAAACATTTCACATGGCCTACTATCATCTTATGAAACCATTATTGTAAACTTACCAGTAAACACTTTTAATAGCAGATTCAGAGCAACATTAGCATTCATGTGGAAGAAGGTTTCCAGTGAACAAATTTGTCTTTTTAGGATAGTCCAATATTTTCTCACTTTTTAGCTCCACCAACATCTGTAAACATCTCATTCTTTAACTGCTAAAGAGTGCTACACCTTCGTTAGCTACTTTCTGCAGGTAGTTGACTGCTATTGGAGGTTAATGAGTGTGGAATTTATGGAATGAAAAAGCAAAAACAATGAGTTGAAATTTGCTTAAATACTTTCTACAGCAATGGGAAACTTTCTCAGTGGGTTTCACAGATTTATTGAAGTTTGCTTACGTGAAAGCTGCCTTGCCCTCCTCAATGTCCTTGCTCTTGGCGCCCGGGCCAGCCTTCCCGCAGAAGTTAACAGCAATGCACATGAGCAGTCCACACTTGTTGAGGAAGTAGCAAGTGACGTCCACACCCACCAACAGCAGGAAAAACACAACGATGAGGATGCCAACGATGGCTCCGGTGCCCAGGCCTGATCCGCCACCAGTAGCATCTGGAGGACAGGTGGAGGAAGAGAGGACACACAAGCAAAAAGGGTAGGAAAAGAAAGACATGGAGGAGGAGTTGGGAGAGAGGAATGGGTTCAACATAGAGAGGGTAGACAGAAAGTTAGAAAGAGAGAGGGAGAGAGGCGATGAGGAATGCAGTCAAGCTTTTAATACATCGCTTCAGGTTTTTAGCTGTCAAGACCTCAAGTGTGTTCTTTTTAAATGGGACTTGGAGACAAATTATGTCAGTGCCATCCCAAAACCGAGACTCAATGAAACCCTCATATCTGCTTTTATTATAGAAACTTGATATTTACTCTTGGAAGTCATCACGGCCGACACACTTGGGGAGTTCAATTTCACACACAATCACCGAACTTCCAAAGACTGAAATACATACTGTACATCTGAATAAGTATGTGTAGGCAAAATGGATCTGCTGATTAACATGTGCTACGGCATACCAGAACCAAATATTACATTACACGGTGCTATCTTTTAATGCAAGATCAATTCTTTAATAATACTAAATGTAGCACATTTTGAGAGTCTCATGAGGTGGTAATACACATTTATGACAAAGACACAGTACATCAGTTCAGTTATTAGCTTTCACTTTTAGTCAGTAAAGATTTCAGCAGTTTTAGAAATCTTCTTTACCTGAAAGGAATGGATATCTGTTTGTTTGTTTTGTAAGTGTGAGGCTAAGTTAGCATAATGTTGACCCAGTTTAGCCTATTGGGGAAACTGCTAGCCTGTCCTTTACTTGTGTATTAGAAATACACCTGCCAAAACCTCTAGTGTCAACTGTGTAATGTGCAGGATCTTGTTGGCCACATCCTTACCAAATCTTACCAAATCTAACTGTTGACTGAGAAGCTGATAGATAAGAGGTATGTAAAAACCTGAAGTTGGTTTTAGTTTTTGTCCCCGGACTGGACTGCTGGTCTGGAATTTCTCTTTGTTTCTTCTAATAATCAAGTCGTTGTAGTCTTCTGATTGGTCCACACATAATTATTGCACTTATTCGCATGTACCGTTTATCGATACAACTTTTCCACCTCTCCCGTGCATATAAACTTTTTTTCCATATTTTGATTTTTGGGTGGATGGAATCACACCCATTTGAAGTGAGTTCAAGGGAAATCTATAAAAAAATGTTTCAACTCTGATGTCTCATCTTCACTGATGATGAACGTGACGGCGTACAATGTAAATAATATTGACTATTACTACAACAGAAGTGCATATGAAGTTAGCTTAAAATGTGGGTGGTCTTAAACCAACCTCCCCATTGTTCACTTTTTTAAACACCAGAAAAAGAAACTGAAAAAAACAATAAGACTGCTTTCACGAAATTCTTAGAGTTCCCGTTCATTTGTTTTTATCAGCTACTCCACAGGAAATAAAAAGGTTAAAACAGTTATCTTAGTGGCTGTTTATCTCAGCATACTTTATGCAAGTAGTCTTCACATTTATAACACCAATTTGAGGATGAGGTGCAAATTGAGGTTATTTTCTCCCCCACATAAACAAATGTACATGCAGCTTATATAGACAGGATGAAGCAAACAGGATTTGCGGTCTGAGGCAGCTCAGGCTTTTTGGGTTTTGCATTTTTGAGATCGGCTTTCTGAGCTCTTCTCATTCATTATGGCATTGGGTGACATTTGTACTAACCCAGACTCATAAATAGTAGCTCGGTTTCTGTCTTTGCATGCGAATAGGAACAAGATGACAAGTCTTGTTTCTGCCTTTGTTTAACTTGTGTATAAGTGGGACAGACCTCTAGATTGTGAACGCCATCCAGTGGACGCCCTCAGCAGCATTTGGCAAGATTAAATCTCACATACAGAAAAGCTTAGGGTAGTGATTCGCAGTTAAGAATGACAGATTTAACAAATACCCCACAGAAATGTGCACAAAGGATAGATGAAAAAGGAAGCGCTTGAACACTTGGGGCCAGTCTACAGTCTCAGAGTTTAACCTGCCGACACATTCTCACTCCCAACCTTTAACATACTGACACTTGGTCCGCTTGGTTAGGGCATCACATGCCGATGCACAGGATAACCTTAGAGCCTCATTTTTTGATATACAGATTAGTCCAACAGATGTCTAGACAATGCCATGGTCACGGTTTCTTTAGGTTTAGGCATAAAAACAGCTTGGAACCCTGGTCTCCTGTGGGTATGTCCACAACCTTTAGCGTCATGCCAAAACCACCCCACCCAGCGGCAGTATGTGACGACTTGGAAGTGAGAACGCGCTCGACATGCAAAATATTTCCATAGCCACAGACTATTCATCGGGTCTGACATAGAGCTCATATCTTTAAATACCGCTGGATCCAGTTCTTGGTGGAAGTGGAGATCGCTGTTGATCATGTATTTGTACTAACCAGAGTTGGGAAAATAAAGACAAGGACTCCATAAAGTGTTTGGAAGACGAAACATTTCACTTTTTTTTACTTCCTCCATGCATCATGGTGAATATTGCTGGAAGAAACTGGAAGAAAAATATGTTTTGGTGAGTGATTGACTGATTCAACTGGCACGAGGCAAACCTAAATGCAAGGATGCAATCAGTTTGACTGAAAGTGTTTGCATCTGAATGTTGTCATGCCTCGCATGACATGAAAAGTTTTTTTTTTCCAGCCTGCTCCTGCCATAGTGTAACATCATCCCACTGCTTGATCCTGAATAAGAAGACGGGGAAGCGCAGCCACACAGCAGACATGAAATGTCACTATATTTGAAAATGTCTACACTCACAAAAACTTCCAGAAGGTTGGGAACCAGCTCAACAACTGCATGTTGATTTAGTGCCGCAGTTGGGTTTATTACGATTGCCTGTTAGAGTACATATACTCCATATTCAACAGTAGAAATATCTGTAATAGATTCTAAAGTCAACCATGCAGAGTGATTCAACAAAGTGGGTTTCTATCCAAGTCCAAAAAGCTTGGCAAAAGAAAATGTATCACATGTTCTCATTTCCAACTACTACTGTTATTTGTTATCATAGTTCAAGAGTTTGCCCGTTAGATGTAATATATCATTCAATAACATACTACCTGAGGTGCTAAACACTGTTATATTAAACAGCACCAAGTAATTTCAGATACTTTATGAATATTAACACATACAGTTGTTTTGATAACAGTAATGTCGACTTCACATAATGTATAAACTACAGACTGTATATAAAGATGGACGCCATAAATGGTCATAAATCCCGCCCCCTCCGTGTTATTCTATGAGACCTCAGCCAAACTAAAGTCCAATAAAGTTTTGCTAAAGGTGATTTCAGAATTTTCATGTAGATTTCGCGAGACTGATTTGTGTTCAAATCGTCATCTTTCTGGTCAGATTGTTTCTAAGTTTTACGTTTTTTGATGTTCTAAAAATCAGCATCCATGGTTATATGTAGTCTATGGTGAAGGTTCATGGTTCTATGGTTATACAGATCAGCCTAACATTTTAACATTGAGTTTATTGGGGAAGTCTGTTAAAACAACGGGTGACCTGAAGGTGTGTGCTTGTCTTCATGATCAGTGCTAGGTTTTTGTCTATGTGCAGGATTTGCATCCCCACTCAGATGCATTTTTCATTCTAGACATTTTCCTGCCTGTGCAGTGATGAACAGGTCCAGGCTTTTTAAAGCTTCAAGCCATCACTTATTTTATGGCGGGCTAGGGCTCTTCCACTGGTCCAGTTTATGTGATGTATTTATCATTGTCATGTCAAATTACCAGATTTTATGAGTTGACAAGCTCTGCCTGAATGCATCATTAAACAAATGACTGACAGATTTGAACAAAAAAAGGTCATATTTTTATCTGGGCCTGTGGAGTCTCACAGTCTTGTTGATGTCTTTGTTTTCAGATATCTGTGGATGTTTTGCCTTCTACAACCCAGTTTGGTCCTGAATCTAATAACCACCTGATATAGACAGCCACTGTGACTCACGCTCTGAACTGATTGATAATGTTTGCTTTAAATGAGTTTTCATGCTTCTCAGGGATACCACGTTTGTGTTTCCTGCACTTGTATGACAGATACATTTTCTAGTGGAAACACAGCCCATGGTCAAATCAACTCAATATTTCATTGAAATTCAGCGTCTTCCACTCTCAGGCTGCACTGTAGTCTGCAATCTTTAATTTTCTCTGATGTCTGTGATCAAAATAGCAGGAGTGCGCCACAGCTCTGTATACTTATAGGTGAAAGCAGCATTGCAGACAACACTTGTTTTTCCTCTGCCCATTGCTTCATTTGCATTTTAACAGGCACAATAAATCATGTGGCATGTATTCATTGCCGAGGGGGTTTTTTCTCTCCGAGCAGCCCCACGGAGGGAGGAAGCACAAATCTACGTACGTGTCATTGTGGACTCTGCCAAGATTTATCTTCACATGCTTGTCAGGTACAGTACTGAGCCAGTCCTCCCAAAATGACTGCTGATAACAAACACCATGTGATCAGTCTTCGCTTCAGCCGAAAACCACACATTAACCACACATCACTGAGGAATCGATAACTGGTCACTGTCCAGCATAGACAATCTGCCAGACCACTGTGCCAGTGCACTGATCAAAAACCTTTGCACGGTAGTTAATTTACATTTCATTACAGCACTGGGCGATACATTCAAATATCATTTGGGATGTATAATTGAACCATGAGGCATGTACAGACTCATATTTAACCTTTGTTTCACAGGAAATTCCAGTTTCCCACAGGCTGCTATTTTTTAATTTGGAGTGTCTATTTATACCTGGGTGCAAAATAGCCATAAGGCAACTATTCTGCTATTTACAGTTCGAACACTAAATCACATTTAATGTTATAGTGTAAGGCTCAGTTGACTCAATGGTGCAATGGGTGAAAGGATCTATTTTTCCCCTTAGTTTTCAGTTGCATTTTTTTGTTTAGTTTTAGGCTAACCCTAATAAAGATCATGATTTGGGGTAAAATAGAACTAGCCGATACCAATAGTCGATACCAAGTATTTTAAATGACAATTTGGCTGATAGTCAGTGCAGAAACTGAGGTTATTTTCTGTTAGTTTATTGTGTTTTAATTGTTATTTATCCCTCCTGCTGTGTCCCGGAAACAAAGAAATCTTCATTACATACAGTATAAAAAAAATAGATTAACTTCACTGTCTTAAAGTCTTTCAGCCTTTCATTACATTATTTTTGAATGAGCACAAATTAGATATAGTAGATCTATACAACACCGGGGTACAAATAGCATCTGATATTATATACAGCCAGTTGGGTGTAAGCAGCCACATAGGCTACTTCAACCCGGCTGCAAATAGTATTGTTGACTACAGACACCTGGGTGCAAATAGCATCTGCCTTTTTAATTTGCCTTGTGAGATGAAAACAGGCCAAAATGAAAGAACCACACTTCATTGACAGAGCTGGAAACGTTTCATCCAGGCTACGCGTCTTAATCCAGAGACCTCACATACAAAGACAATGGAATTTGCAGACACTTCCTCACTCCTACTCAGCAAAAGAAGGCCTATTTTTTCATCTGTTGTATTTTTTTAAGATCCTGTGAGCTGTGCTACTACAAGTACATTTTGTTTGTAGGATTTATAAGTGTTAATAGCGCCATTTCCTTTGTACACTGCATTACAGGACCATTGCATGCATCCAATACCACACACAAATATCAAGTCCTAATACAAATTACATGTAAAACCCATGTTATAACATATTGCAACATGATTTCTATGATGTGATCACATGGGGAAACCACTGAAATGCACATGGGATTCACATGTTACACCATGGAAATGTTCCAAAATCACATGAACTTCACATGTGCAAAACATGGTCCAATGTGGGAAATTCATACGGTTTTATTTTTTATTGGTGACCTCAAGGACTCTTAAAGTATATGTATACCTTCCAGATTTTTTCATGTATCCATAACCTGATTTAACGTATTTACGATGCGTTTGTAATTGTTTTTCGAGCAAAACACCAGACTTATCCTTTAAACACTCCTGTTTTAGAGGTTTAAAATCTTATAGTAGCAAAAACATTTTCAACTCTACCATAAAGTCCATGTTCATGTCTAGCTCTTATTACAGCACCTGCATGAATGAGATAACAGACACCTGAAATACACTGAGGTAAAAAAAAAAAAAAAAAAAAAAAGATTGGGGGGAAAAACAGTAAAGTGGAAGGTTTTAAGAGGTTAATAAGTAGTGAAATACAACTTTACATTGCTCACCATTCTTCTTGACGTTTGGGAGATAGGGAATTTTTTGACATTTTTGTGATTTTCTCTGAAATGAAGGCAGTTACTGCTCTGAAAACAAATCACACACATGCTTCATATCAATATCCATCAACATGATCAGTTTCTTATTACTGTGATATATTGTTGTCATTTCCTTCAGGTTTGTTTTAACACCTTTTCTGCTTTTCATACTTATTTGTTGTTCTTTTCAATAATCCTAATGTTTCCATCAGCCTGTTGGTGGAGCTCCATCAGAGCTCTGCCACAGTGTGGCACTGCACCATCATTTAAGAAAGCAATGTGATTTCCTTTTAGTCAAACAGAAATCAGTGTGATGCTGACAACCCACTCTCTTTCTCTGACTGATTGAGATATTTGGAAACTTTAGAAGCACAAAGGAGTGCATCTGGATCTTCTTCATCTTTTGAGCATTTAAATGAAGATTCCAGTTAGTAGTGAAAAGACAGCCTTCACAGACTACCTCGGATTTATGTAATGGATTAAAAAAAAAATTGTATGGAGAAGGCAGCAAGGGGAGGAAGCAATATTAACTTTTCCAC
Organism: Coranthus polyacanthus; assembly: GCA_037367275.1. Lineage (NCBI taxonomy): Eukaryota > Metazoa > Chordata > Actinopteri > Kurtiformes > Apogonidae > Coranthus > Coranthus polyacanthus. The sequence goes on from JAPQRN010000007.1 coordinate 670,893, forward strand.
AGAACTAAATTAAATTACAGACAGTTTAACAATTATTTCATGCTATTTCTAAAATATAATACAGCTTTCTGTCAAAAATCTGCATTAGCATTCAGATTTGGAATATGAAATTCAAATCACATCTCTTTGAACAACAATACAATGTCTAAGTCGCATAAAATGACAACCTACCAGTGATAAAAGACACTGGCAGGGCAATGGAGAAGCACTTCTACTGAATAAATACAACTTGTCCCTTCCTCTACTGCACAAATCTGCTGATTTGATTGTGACTTCCATCCACGTAAACATCATTAATCACATCAAGCTAAAACAAAGTGATAAATGTTTTAAGCAGTGCAAAAAAAATCTCATATTCCTGAACAATAGCAGCAGATCATACTGTTGCCTGTGTGCAGCAGACCACTGTATCACACAGCTTCAGGGCAGGCAAATGGGCAGGCAAATCTACATTTTATATGCAGTGCAAGTAAGTTTTTTGCACACATTTAGATGGAGATCCTGATTAGCAAAAGTGAAAATCACTCAGCACCGATCAGCACTATCATTACTCAGCAGGCACTGATGAACAACAGGAGGGACCAACAAGACAACAAAGAACACCTCATGGGTGTCGTAAGCTCCCATTATCCTGGTGAGAGAATTTAGTTGAGATTAAACAGCAGTGCCAGGAATAATAAATTGAAGGAGTACGCACTTAGTAACTCCTCAAACCCGGGACTGATTTTGTTCCAGTAGAGGCAAACAGCCTACAAGTGGGACGACCTCTTCTTCCTGCTGTTCTCTGTGTAACACAGGGTTGCAGAAGCTATGCTAACAGCTGCTGCAAACTAGTCATTTCTAAATTAGGACAGATTTTAATGTGTTACTAACATAGTTATGTACACAATGCATGCGTAAGTTTTAACTTAAATCTGACACCGAGCCCTTAGTATGTGTAACGTCCTCTGTAAAGTAGCGGTCAGCATGGTGCGTCATTTTGAAAGGTTAGCTAACTTGTAGGATAAGGAGGATCTGCTAGGGTTTTAGTACTAGCGAAGACCACTATTTGAAGGAAGCGACTGTATTTTTTTACTCATTCTGGTCTTGGACAAAGAGGACTGAGTATTTTATGGAAGACCAGTCACTAAACCGCCTGTGTCTGATTTATTTGTTAGCATTGCTGACGTGGTTGTGACCACAAAGGCCACACAGTGAACCTTCACACCTCCAGTGTTTGCAGCTCATGGGGTAGTGGCATTCAAAATCCAGCCTTGGCTTTTGCCATTGTCACTAAATATCTTTGCTTAGCATGTCATATAGTGTGATATTCCAGAAAAGCTATTGAGTAAAATTATCAATTCAGCTTTGAGTGGCACAGCTTTTATGGAAAAAATACGTTTAATTCAAAACTGTTTTGCTTTTATGTCTGCAGGTGTTCAACACACCATTAACATCAGTATATGAATAAACAGTGGAGAGTTTAAAGGACATTTTATGCTTAAAGTATTTCCACACCAATTCTGAGGGGATGATGGATGAGGATGTTAAAGTACAGGACACATAATATGGAAAAGGATATTATAGCATCTTTAGTGAAGTCACGTAACTGAAAAACTTTCTTGAAGCTTTTGAACGCTCCATCATTTCAAAATTGAGTGGAACCAAAGCTTTCTTTTTTTGGTAAATGGCAAAATAATATAATTAGTGCTAGAGTTCGGATTAGCAGTGGCCAGGAACATGAAAAGGAAACGGAAAAGAACATGAAGTTGTGTATTGTTTCGTCTTAGATTTAGTGTGCAATGTTCCTGTGTAAAATTTATGGCCATAATTGTTTCTGCACCTGGACATGGGATTTGGTGTGCAACAGCTTTAGGTAATGTCAGTTTATAGAATATATTTGGAGTCTAGGAACAGAGTTCTGCAGAATGGAAAAATTCCATTGGCTATTTTTCGAGGGAACCAAGACGATGCCAACTTCAAGGTTAGCCTATAAAAATATGTTATCCATGCATCCCTGTTACTGCAGTGCCCTTTGACGTTTCAGGTGACGTGACTTAGAGGTATTACTGTTGCCAAGGAGTCGGAGGATGTGTGCTCCACCTGTAGCTCAGATTTCAGCTAGCATGTAGTTTGTTGGATTTCCAGCCTTAAAGCCATTCTGTATTAGTTACTTGTAGTTTCTATTTGTACTGTTACCACGGACAAAGAGACAACAACCAGTGGGTGACTTTTATACACAGAAAACATCCAAAGAAGAAGCAGAACACTGGAAATACTAAATTGTGCAGTGCATGGCTTTCTTTCTGACCAGAAAGGAAACTGAGTATAAGAATAGATGTGAGTTTTGATGCAATTCAAGTAATCAAAGTCCCAATTTAGGAAAGAAGGAAAAAAGGCAGGTGGTGTTTGAAAGAAGGAGATTTCCCCTTTGAGCCAAAAGAATAAAATAGATCCCTGCGTTCTCCTGTTCTCCTTTGCCAATACAATTATGTCTCATTTAATTCTTTGTTTCCTCACGGGAGACCGGCCTTTACAACATATTGACGTTACCTTGAGGTGAATTAGGCTGAACCAAATGGACAAGTTTTATGGCGCTTCTACATCCTAAGTTAGAGGCACAGAGCATCTACATTCACATCAGCATCCTCTCCAAAAGTCCATCTAAAAGGTTAGTGAAGAGAAACCCTCTGACATTTTCTCATGTGGATGTTAAGTGCTGCTTTGCCATGGGCCGCATTAAAAAGAACCTTCATTACTCTCTCTTTCGGAAATAGGAGCTTGGGGACATGGCGTGCCTGGTCTTTGAAGTCAACAGCAAATCATTTCTAGGCAAGAGACAGCAAACAACAAAAACTGTATCACTGTAACAACAAATAGTTGATATTTTTTGTACTTTCTGTAAAGAACTTCAATGTCTCCACTTAAAAGTCATGATCAGTGAAGAGTTGTTACCTGTCAGCATAAAAAAAAGTCTCTCCAACCTTTGATTACAGAGACCGAGAAAACAATCGCCATTCACATCTGTGTCATTACAGAAAATGTTTGAATGTTTTATTAATTCTCTCACATTGAACTGTATCACTCATGGCTGTAGGTGATTCTAGACTCTTCATCCCCTCATCTGCAGGACTTTAATACAGTGTAGCAAAGGCTTGAACAAATGAACAAATGGGAAGTCTATAGAGGCCTTTGAGTAATCACTAATCTCATATTGGAGGTTTGTAGTTCTTGGACACTAGTGCGAATCGCAATAGCCTGACCTATCTCTGCACTTCATCTTAGTGTTGTTGCTGGAGAAAGATCTGGCTGAACCAATTATCATTCTGGAAAAGGGGAAAATACTCTGGCTTGTTAGTATTCCTTTAAAACAATCACAGTCGTCTTAAGTGGGAGGGGGTCGGCTTGTCTTGGAGGAACATTTGCACATGGGGAGGTGAGGTCTTGCATTTAAATGGCTAGATCCCCACAAAAGAAAACATCCCAAAGAACCAATCAGTCCTGCCTTATTACATGATCAAAATCTTCATCGAAAGCATGCTAGCTTGAAGGTTATGGTTTATTTTTTAAAGCAAGGGGGACTTTGAAAACAGTAGCCTGCACATAGTGGAACGAGGATGAAGACTGTTGGAATAAGTCTGCCATTGGATGACTTATTTCAGAGTACTTCCTGTGAGTTACACTATGCTAGGGCTGTTGAATTCAGCCACAACCAGCACCTGTTAAGAAACTTCATGTGGATTTTTAAAAATTCTATGGATTATTTTTCTTCTATTTAATATTATTGCCATTGCTAAAGAGTTAATTGTTTCAGAGTTATTATTACTTCTTTCTAAGAACCGGCTTGCTTTTCTATAGTAGCTCGAGAGCTACTATAGAAATTTCTTTAGTAGAATTTCCACTAGCCACTCCCATTAGCGGGTAGCGGGACAGCCAGAATGCCTCGGCAACTATTAACACAAAGGGGCACTCAGCTCGCATAATACTGCACTGAGAACAGCCTCGTCTCAGCAAGTCTTTTTATTTCATTTGAAAAAGTTCTGAGAGAGTTTGTTCCCACCATGGACCCTGCTGCCTCATTTTCACACCCATACTGAAGCTCTGATTTTTTCTTCTTTGGATTAGGCACATTAGAGGCTACTCTAAAAAGCCAGTTTTAATTCTAATTGGTCTAGTTGGATTTGATAGTCCCATCGCCAGCCCCTGACAAAGTGCTTCTTAGTTCTTCACCAGAAACGTTTTGGTGGAAGTTTTCCTCGGCTCTTTTGCAGTCGAAACACAAAGAACTGGTTCCAAGATTAAGCACCGGCTCCAAACTGGTCCTTGAACTGCCTGGAAAAGGGTCGT
>JAPQRN010000007.1:687722-703632 GCA_037367275.1 Coranthus polyacanthus
GGGGGGCACATGGAAAACACAAAACATTTTTGAAATAATGGAAACATGTCAACAGAATCAAAACAAAACAAACAGGGCCGTTAAAACACAAAATGACACAAAAGTAACACAAAACAACAGGAAGAAATCCAGAAATCCATAAACAGATTTTTGCTGAATGCACATAAAAACATGTCACTGAATATATGAAGCAGTTGCAGACTTTCAGTTTTGGTTGCACACGCCCTGAAAATTAATCAATAAAGAAGTAAACATTTAACACAGATCTATAATTTTACCCCTTTTAAATTAAGATACAACCAAAACTTAGCACTTGAATGCCTCATGCATCCAGACGACCAACAGTTTGACATTACAAACCATGCCATCTAAATATGACGTACAACACAGCAGACAACATGTAGAGCGTCAGTGGACATCGAGTTGACATCAGATGACAGTCTAAAAGCATTCGTGACATTCGCTCAGTGTGATGCCTTTGCAGAGCTGCTGGAGCACACGCATAGAAACATCCTGTGAAAGGGACGTAAAGCCCAGGCTGCTTCTGGTAAAATGAGAGGAACGCACTCTCTGAGGGTCGAATGTCGAGAAGTTAAGGACACTGCAATCACTCACACATCAGGAACAACAGGAATTAAGGGTACGAACACAGGACACAAAGCACGCTTCACACTGTTACTGTACGTTTTGCTTTGGATTTTGTGTAAAACACAAATTAAAGCAGACAGCAGTTAGATGAGTCGACCTCCACTAGAGGGCACCTCCACCTGTTAACAGGAAGTCGTGTATCTCAACAGCAGTAGTTGACTTTTAAAATATATTTGTAATGAAGGAACAATATATTTTTAAAACCTGCGTGCTAATTCGTGGGCGAGGAAAACCAATCCAAGGTAATTTATTGAGTTACTGAACATCAGTGAATTTGGGTTAGGTTCTGCAGTGTATGTACGCAGGGCTTTTATTGTGAAGGGCAAAAAAGTGGAAGTCGCACTTGGAAGCCTCCATGTGTTTATTTTACCTCATACGTGCACAACCCTCGGCTACAAGCCTAATGCAAACTTCATGTAAAATACTGTACAAAGCCTTAAACTGTTCTTTAAAGTACATTTTAAAACAACCTTTGCTGTTGAGGTTCCTGACTTCCTGTCACCTGGTGGAGGAGTGAGGTCCGCAGCTGCGTACTCTTACATGAGTTAGATGCATTTAGTGATCTTTTTACTGGCTGGGTAGTCCGGTTTCCATTCAAATCTATCACACCTTTTTACTGAATTTTCCGAAAATCAGCAAAAGAAAACATATGGACATTTCCATCCACTGCTCTAAAGTGAATATTAAGAGTTGGTTCATCATCATCCTCATCGTGACTTAAAACTCTACCAGAATTTCATCCATTTTGTCGAAAGAACTCAAGCTCTTTTAGCTTTTTGTCCCCTGAACTGAACCTCTGGTCTGGATCATATAAGATGTTATAATGTTATGTTCCAAAGTCTTCCACAGTTTCATTTCTTTCTGCTGTTCTTCTCACCTGGTGGAGTTTTGATTCTGTTTCCATCTGATATGGCATTCTCTTTCCATTGCATTGCTTATTTGCATTTACCTTTTATCAAATACACCAACTTTTCCACCTCTCACAAGCGTAAAAACTTGTTTGCAATATCTCAAGTTTATTTTTTTTTTGTTTCAGATTTTTAACACTCGTACCCTTATTTTTGAGCAAATTGAAAATGGTTGAATAAATACAGCAGGATGGAAATGCACCTAATTATCACAACAGGTAGAAGAACTGACTTAACATGACTATAAATGATGGAAGTCCACAAAACTAGCCTCTATCACAGAGATGACAGTGGCGGTGAGTGTTGATAAGGCATAGGATGTAGCAGATCGAGAAAAAAAAAGAAAGCCTGGCAGGCGTGATAATAACGCAGCATACATACTAACAAACTTATGGCCTTTCTTCACTGCAGGAATTGGACATAACAGGTAGGTATTGTCACAGGTTCTCATTTTATTTCCACTCTCAGCTAAATGTATGTCAGCGGGAGGAGGAAGTGCTCGTGAATATCGAGTAGATTTGGCGACAGTAACAATCAGCATCTGACAGATGGCTGCAACGGGCATGCAGGCAGCAAACAGACAAAAGGTCCAGGGAATGAAATGACTATGATGCAAAATAAAGGATGGAAATGTGCCACGGGTGATCAATGCCTTGGATCCCATTTTAGGCCACTGATTGGCTTGTTGGTCCATCTGTGTCCCTGTTAATGATGTGTATCAGAAACATACCAGGATGTACCCAGTAAACTAATACAAGTAGCTTAATACACTGTGAGAATATTGTTTTTTTTGCTGTGCCGTTCCGGTTTGTGCACCTCGTTTTGAACTGTTTGGCCAAAAATAAATTGGTCTGGAAAGCTGGTTCAGGTGGCAGCAATAAAAAAAAAATAGGTTTTCTCTTGACCTGAAGTGCAAAATGTTGTGGAGTTGGAAAGAGAGGATGGAGAAGACAACAAAGGAGAAGTCTGAGAAACTGTCTGAGAAAGGGACTGAATGTACAGCGGTTCACTGATGAAACCCAGTGTTAGGCGGACATTTAGTCATTTACAGAGTTTCACCAAAAGTTAGAAAACAGAACGACTTCATGTCTCATGTCAGAGGTGGGAAGTCATGAAATACAGACACTTCATTACTGTACTTCACTAGTTTTCAGGTATCTGTACTTTGTTTGAGTATTGATTTTTCTGACAACTTGTTCCTTTTAGTCCCGAGATTTGAACGCAAAAACCTGTTCTTTCTGCTCCTTATACTTTCGAAACTGCCACGTCATTTTAGTTTTAATGCGTCCGAGGGAGAATGAGACATGACGAGACAAAAATGACATAAATGACGAAACAAGACAACGCAGACAGTAAAGGGTTCAAGAACCAGAGCTAATCTGCTGGAAAAGGCCCGTATAATATAGCTGTGTTACTTTTAAGTTCCTTCTTGATTTTAGATGTTGTATGTAGAACAGTTACATATCAAGATACATTGCAGATGATTCATTCAGATGATTCATGATTCACTGCAATGAATTATTGGAATTTTGGGAAGAAATTGAAAAGTATTTACTGATATTTTTGTCTTCTGTGAATGACAACCCTTACTGTGCTGCATTTACACAGTCTGACTAGCGTATGGTGATGAAGATGGAGGTGTGACCAGTATTAATGTTTCCAGACTGGATCATACCGATGCGTGATGTTGTATGAAAGTGGTAATGATAATGTGCAGCATGCTTTAGTTGCTTAGTTGCCTTGAGTGTTACACCTTCGTAAGGTGTATCAGACTTTTTGATATTCACAACTTTCTAGAAAGTGTCAGCTGCAGCACATTGAGAGCAACATAACAGCATAGTCCCAGCGTATCAATAGTTACAACGTGAGTGTGGCTTTTCACTCTTCTGAACAAAGAGTACGATGCAGTGTTGTGATCTTATTATGGATCAAGTCTTATTATCTCTTTGTCCCCTTTGTGTAGCGGGATCGTTCAGTCTTTACAGTACTTCAATGTGCATTCACACAAATTGACGTGAACAGGTCAGAACGAACACAGTATCCAAACTCAAAGTCAAACTGAAACACCACAATCAAATGAGTATTTCTTTCAGGAACAGTGTGTTAATGACATTCTACACAAAACTACAGTCAGGCTGTTTTAAACAAATGTTAGTCAAATAGTTGTCTATGAGAGTTCAAGACCGTTAGCAAAGCTGGTAAGTTGCCATCTCATTTTTCTGTTGGCACCGCTACAGCAGCAGCAGCAGCAGAGGAGAGCCGAGCTGCTCCTCTGTGAGCCACACCAGTGACTAATGGACACCGACACTAACTACTGTATGAGGCCAAGCAGGCAAGACACACAGAGAAAGCGACACACTGCCGAGCTGGCATACTCACTACGGGCCATAGTGGTGGCAGCAATAGTGGGTGGAATCTCTGATGAAACTGAAACATGGTGAGAACAAGGTGAGATGAGCTGGAGCGCTCCTGAACAAGGCCAGTGTGCTGCTGGTTCACTTCTGATTCAATACAGTCCTCTGAAACACAATGCTCCTGGCGTCTTTTTTATTTTTATTTTGCAGCCTCTGGGAGGACATATGCTAAGCACTTCATGGACAGCTCAGAGGGTGTCGTGTCCAGCCTGTGTACTGGGACTGTCCATGTGAACTGACATGTCAAAGAATGGCCACACACTTTATACAAGACTACAAGCCTTTCTCAGTACAGTACCCCAACTTTACACTTGCACTTTCTGAACCGGGCTCAAAAAATTTACTCCAAACAAATTGTGTTACATTAAAATTAATTGATCACCAACCCTGGTCATGAACAACTCAAACCTGTGGCTTAGACTAAATGTCAAAGTAAAAATTATATTATTAATTTAAAGAGCCACAGATTAAAACACTTAAACATCTATACAGAGAATGAATGCTGTTGCATGGTGCGAAACGTGTACTGGGCTGCTTCACGTGAGTCGACTCTATATGTAGATCCTTGATAATGGGCAAATTTAGAAGACTTTAGGTTGATCTCATAAACTGCCTAAAAGAAGCGGATGCAGCCACTCTGACATCACCCACTGGTTTGTGGACTGTTTTAAGCCTCATTTTTGACATTTTGGCTGTTCAGTGACCGCGTTTGGATAAAAGGGAGGAGCTGGGCAAGCACGAGGGGTGAAACGCAACAGTAGTAGCAGCTTGTGTTACTGAATGAATAGAGAGTCTGACTCAACAGGCATGGAAGCTGTCAATCAAAGCCCACAATGCCGACATCAAAGCCTTTTGTTAGCCCGAAAATCATATTGACAAATAGACTGCCAGTACACTTATCTAAGGCTCCAAATAAAGCAAACAATCCAAAATGACTGGAAAAATGTCAGTTCAGTTGAGGTCACTTTAGTGGTGGTATAACACTTTAAAATCCTTCCACACTGGCTTTAATTTCAAGCCACGGCCACTCACCCCAAACCATGATCTTTCCCTAAAACCTAAGCTGGTTTTGTGCCAAAATAGCATTGTTACCAAAAAGCCATTTAAGTGTACATTTTGAAAATTTGAAATGAACCTTTCTGTTGCCACTGGTACCAGAGTTAATTTCAGAAACTCCTAAGTTGAATAGAAGTTTACTGGAGCCAGGATTTTTGGCAGACACTTCCACAGTGGTTTAAATTTCAAGATGAGGTTGTTGCCCCTTGGTTTATCTGCTTGGCTGAATGATAACGTGTTGTACATGGCACATGATGGACATTTCAGAACACTGTCAGAGCACAGTAGAGTAAGAAATACAGAATACGAATGCCTCCTGTGTTGGTGAAGGCTTTCTGTGATCCTCCGACAGTACTAAACCATGAGCCTTAATGAAGGCACTGGCCTTAGACCTGGACTCTGTCCTTGGATGCTGAACGTTGGCTGTTTATGCTCGTTAATATGAAGGATGGACCAGTGGCGAGAACATATCCCCAGTGCTGATGAATAAAAGTGCGGCGCATTGTTGAATTCACAATATTTGTTCTTTTATAATGGTACAGCTACTGCTTGCAAACCTGAAAAGGCGCTTATCATGGAAACAAAGAAGACGAATGACTGTGCATTCTCTTAACAACTTTGCAGAGCTTGTGAGACTTCAATGAGTTGATTGTTGAGCACTGTTGTACTGCACTCATATTTATTCAGCAGGAACTGTACAGTGTCAGATTCCTTTCCCTGTATAATTACAGCTGCCAGCTGCCTTTTGTGTTAGTTTACAACAAAAAGTACCAATTTATAAGCAACTGCTTAAAAGTTCTATAAAGTTTGCCGAGCCACTTTCTTTTTCTTTCTTCCTTTTTTTAAAAAAAAAAGTATTGCATGCGTGTGCAAATACATCAGTATCTTTTTTCTTAAACTAATTTTGTACACGTTATGCTTATGTGTTAGACATGTAGTTATTATATCCAGACACCTGGATAAGGTCTTGTCTTATTCTGGTTTTAAGAAACTCCAATATTCTGCAGACTTAATGAGATAGGATACTGGGTGACTGTGGCTCAGGAGGAAGAGCAGGTTGTGCCCAAACTGCATGGATGGCAGGTCGATCCCCAGCTTCTCCTGATAATACGTTTAAGTGTCCTTGGGCAAAACACTAAACCCCAAGTTGCCTCCGCTGGCTGTTGTTATGGGTGTGAGCGTGGGAATGGGGAAATGAGGCACATTGTAAAGCATGCTGAGTAGCAGTCAGGTAGAAAGGAGCTTAAAGTTGTGATCTACCCTTTTTTTCCAACACGGCAGTCCTAGGGCCGGTTCAGAGTCAGTTCTTTGTGTTTCAATACCAAAATACCAGCTGTTGGGCACGAAAACAGGTTCCAGAGTGGCACCAACATGAACAAGGGTTTCATCAAGGGCTGGGGCAGGACTATCGTCACCGACAAGATCAGCTACCACGAGTGCTGCCCCTAATACCTACCTCTACCTCGATAAATCACCCACAGATTTTAAGTTTAAACAACATTGTCATCAGACCCAACAACAGCTATAAAACTTATTGCTAGTCAGCTTGGTAGCGATAGTTAACGTTAGCATGCGTCTTTCTAACACAGACATGGGCTTACCCATGGACGTATGCAGACATATATCATCACATAATTACATGGCTCTATGGTGCTTCTTTAGCTCGTGGAAATGCAAATCAACTCTTTGAAAGTCCGCACGTTGACCCAATCAGAACCGGCACTAGCACCAGCTTCATGTTGGTGGAAAAGGGGTAACTGTCTGCCATGTGCTGAGTACATCCTGATCCTGAGTTCTGTTAATTGAGAGTCTGACCAGGCAATTAGTTTTTCCATTTGTCAGTATTATCATCCATTACGGATGAAAAACCCAAATCTGGCAGAATGGTAAATGCAGACAGTCGAGCTGAGTTCATTGTTAGCTGCTGTAATTCTGTTGGTGAGTTGGTAGAGAATCAGAGACAGAGGATGGGATGTGGACGAACCTTGTACAACCTGCACAATGTGCAAATAATACACTAGCTCCTAGTTTTCAGTTTGATTAATTTTCTTGTATTCAAATATAGCACAGATTGTACATGTCAGTACAACCTGCAGCCCAACAAATACTACAAAGATCTGTTTCAATCTGCCTTCTCCTGACCTGGAACACACCACTGTGATAACACTCAAATGACACCATTGAAGTACTGTAAAAGTGTAGCAGAAGCATAAAGATTTGTGGGAACTGAAGGCATCCATATTCAGAGCCCTTTTGGTAATCCCACTTTGTTCATCTTTTCGTGTATTACACTTCCATGTAACACACGAGGCCTGACTTGCTCCTGTCCACAAGTACAATGCTTTTTTTCACCAGAGAGACACCACAAGAAGGAGGTTACTAGTAAGCAATACTAGGGGCAGCACTACAATCTAGGCTACAAAATGACTTAATTGCTACAAGCTAATCTGACAAATCAATCTATGGAACATCTACACAAACCTGAAGCCACGTTAGAGTAACGGAATGGACTGCCGTCTGCAAAATTAGTACAAACAAGTAATTAATGAGTACGAAAAAAGTACTAATAAATGGCTTTAGGCCGTTATGCAATGGATTCTGTGGGAGACACAATCTGATCATGAACTTTATTACAACTTTGTTCTGAAACTATTCCTTTCTACAGTAAGAAAATAAAGCAAATACATGGAACAGGATGAATATGAAGGAGTTGGATTAAAAAGGAGGCAAACAGAATGAGACTTACTTGTGAAAGAATACCCTGAGCAGTCCAGTGGAACAGAGAACAAATGGAAAACCATGATGAGAAACAATGAAACAAAGAAAAGAAACAAAGACAATGAAATGAGAAATATGAACAGTGAAAGAGAGAGAGACTCTGTCCCACCACATCATTAACCCACTGCCACACTGTGGCATTGTCTGATTGGACTTCCCGTCTACGCTTTGTTCTGCAGCTGATTGTGACTCCGGTTCTACTGTAACATGTTACTGTGTGAGGCAGCCGTTTGTGCTTTTGACAATATCAGGCTTAGATGTAGCTTGTGGTTGTGATTGGGGTCTGGTGTTGTTAAAGGGGTGGCAGGGTTTTGCCTCTCTCAGCCCTGATGTATTCTCGTGCATTAAGAGGCCACTCTTAAGGTCTCTACACACCGGGGGCGTTTTTTTCATGCAACTAATTCGCATGTCATTATATTTTTATGAACCGTTGTTTACGTCATGAGTACTTTCACGTAGAAGGCGAATATTATGCAGTGAAAAAGCAGCGTTTAATTTTCTCCGAACAAGGTCGATTTTTTTCATTTGCGTGAAATGGACGTCATGTGGCGACAGCAGTGATGAACCTGGACCAGTTGATTTCTAGCCAGTGTTCTGTATGAAACACACAAATGGTAAAGATAACGAAGCGAAGGACAACGTGTGGCTCAGCATCGGCAAACAACTAGACCGTCAGGATAGTGAGGAGTTTCTGTAACGTGCGGCAATTGTGCCTAAACCTAACCAAACTGTAATCTAGTCATCTGTTAAACTAGCCCACACGTTGAAAAGTGACACCTGCCCTGTGCTTTGAAAAGTGACGCCCTGGGCAAATGTCAGTATGTGACGAGTTGGTAGCGGGAAGAAGTACCCTAACCCGACAATCTACAAAGTACAATCTAAAGTGATTTCTCAGTGTCCATTTTAATTTCACTTCTGTAATCACTTTAGGACGTGAAGTTTGAGCTACAGCTGAAGTTTAGGCATTAGGATGGAGTCAAACCGAAAAAAAAAAAACTGACAGTGAAAGGGCTCGAAGTGGGACAGAGCCTCTCTCTTTGCATTAGGGGATCAGGAAAAATAAGGTGGATCTGTGGAGGGCTTTATTCTACTAAAGCAGTGATGAAGCACAGATGAGAGTGTATCCCTGATATGATACACTGAGAAGGAGGTCAAGTGATTCAATCTCAGGTCAGCTAACTCTGCTGTAGATAATTCCACTCAACCTGAGTCTCATTTTTGTACTCTCGGTCTACGTCTCAGAAGACATAGATGCTGTAAAAATAACTGAGCAAATAAATAAATACATCTGACACATTCATTTTGAGGTGTCCCTGAGGCTGTGGCAGTTGTCCTTGGTCTACGACACATCATAAAACAAGCAACTGTTGCCCTGTGTCTGCCAGTGTAGAGCATTTTTAATCCCCCAAATTGTAAAACAAAAAAAAAACATCAAAGCGTACTGTTTTAGCTCCAAATAGTCACTTAACTGTTTCCTCTACCGTAATTAATCAGACACAGTAATGTCGCAGGAAGAAAACTGGACTAAAGTTGTAATTAACTAACATTTTCACATCTCGTTTACTAGGATTATTTTCATTATGGGTTAAAAGTTCAGTGTGCAACATTTAGGAGGATCTAATTGCAGAATCAGAATATGATATTCTGAATTATGTTTTACATCTACAGAAGGAGCGAGTCCACCACTTTACGGTATGTCATGCCCAGCGTCAAGGTGCATTTAACTTCACCTTCTGTGTCCGAGTGTGGACCAGGGTTAATGATCCCGTAACGAACGGACAAAACAAGCACAAGCTCTAATGTGGACGCTTCAGTCGGCTGCAATCTACAACTTTAACGCTAGATGCCACTCAATGTTACACACTGAACTTTTAATTGGCTCATTTTCCATGTTGGGTTTGTTAATTTATCTTCACAAAACCAACCAACCAACCAAAACAATATGTCTATGGTCAAAATAAGTTCAGATTATACATTTTCTACTTCACTGACCAATTAACTGAGATGATTATACTGTTGTTGAGTAGTTTGCAGGTAGGACTGTTTTATATTGATAAAAGAGTCTCGGTTTTTAGGGAGTGCCAACTTTTTTGCAAAGCTCCAAATGCCTCAATGTTAGAACGTACCGAGTCCATGCAGGTATTTGACTATGAGTATTTTCTAAATAATGTACCAATTACTTAATTTTTGCTTTATTTTATTTTGTTTGATCTGAAGGACAATTGAATTTCCTCCAGGGGATAAATAGTTCATCTCATGTGGTACTAAACAGAGCATTAACGTCATCGAAAAACCCAGAGAACAACACTCTCTGTCCTTAGCGCCTCAGTTTGGGTCCAATTTACATTTTAGTGACAAAGCACAACCTGACAATGACAATGCACGCAAACAACCCAAAGTAGACAGCATTAACACCAAGCTGCCACATTGTGATTGTTCCTGACAGCTGTTATAAGGAGACAGATGCTGTTATATGTCTGACACAGCTGCGATTCGACGCAAAATAATTTCACCAAGAGAAAAACCTACCTGGCGAGGACACACAAGATGATGGAAAGACGGTTTTTGCATCATCCAGTGGACCGGTTGGGGGCAAATGCAGAACACACACACACAGTCTCTTGCGTGAAAACACAAGGGACTGCACAGACAAGCAGGTACTCTGCCATATTTTAATAGGTGACACCTTCTCCTCTGCTTAAAATAGTCGCCTTCACCTCTGAAATAGCCAGAATTTCATTATCTGCCGCCAATTCCTATGCACAATACTAAAGTTTCTCAGCAGGTTGTGACCTCTGACTGCCTTGTTAAAAACTTCTTAACATCCACCAGGTTAGGGTTACATTTGAGCCACGTTTGACCCGATGTAGTTTAGGTTGTGTTGCCACGTGTTAAATACTGAAACTAGAAGATGTTCCCTTTTAAAGGAAGTCTAATACATGCATTTGGGCCTTGTACACGTCTTCTGTTATAACTCTAATGACAAATCCAAACCCATATCCCCTAACCAGCGAGTGCCCCACCAGAACCCGCTGTGTGGCATGTTTGGTTCTTTTTTCAAGGAAAGAATCCCAAATTTGGGATCAGGGTTGTGGTTGATGACTGTCTTGGAACTGGGCTCAGAGCCGGTTAGATGGCCCCGGCATTTAATTCCACCGCTTTTGGAGACCAGATCCGAACCCACATCCCCTAACCCTAACCCCCCCACAATTCTGTTCTAACCCTATCCCTAAGTGAAAGTTCCATGACCTTTCACTTAGGGATAGGGCTCCATAAAAAGGGTGGATGTTAAAAGGTTAACAATGCCTCCAGAGCTGATACAAGCATTCTCAGAAAATGTCTGTAAAATCAAGATGAAGGACGAGCTCTGAGTAATGAAAGAAGGGACAGCCTGTATTACAACATTACAATCATTAATGACTGAAGAAGCACATAGAACATAATACTGTTCAGTGATGGAGGTCAGACTTGATACACAGGTTATACTTTGCACAGACACACAGTTAACCAAGTTCTATTCTGGGCTGGCAGTGGCATTGTGAGTTCTGGTTGCTTCTGGCTGGAACAGAGCTGCACTGGGGCTTGGCGTGGAGATAAAGGAGTGTGGGGGGATGATGAAAGCATTTGGGCTCAGATAGAAATGAGCAGGCAGTGAAGTGAACAAGAGCATTAGGTTCAAAGCATCGGGGTCACCAGAGGAGCGCTTGATGGGAGCAGCGACACAGAAATGAGGGCAGTACTTACGGACTGGCTCGGTCTTGAAAGTGCTGGCCGGGCTGCTCTCGCCTTCACCTTTGCCATTGATGGCCGACATCTTGACCTCGTAGGTGGTCTCTGGCTTCAGCCCGGAGATGGTGAACTTGGTAATGTCTGTCAGGACAAAAGGTTCAGTTACGATCTCGGGAATAGAAGATGGAAATACACGGAACAAAACTATAAACGACCCTTCTCACAAAGGGTCTTCAGTTGTTGTTTGTTGATACAAAACCTTGTACTTATGCTCTCAGACGTACAATGTGGCGCCACTCCCATCATTACACCAGTCTATCACCCAGTGGAGTGTGACATGTATAGGTGCTGCTCTACCTGCGAGACCATGACACAGACACTCCTTGCAATGGGGACAATAAAAGGATATCCTAAAATGTTCACGTTTGTCAAATGTCACTGTGCCACAAATGTCACAAGTGAAACTGGCATGTTTCCATTGGCTCTTCATTGGCGATTCAGGGGAGGTTTCACATCTGAAATTTTGGTTCAGATCAAACTAGAAACGAGGTAGGTGAGAAAGAGCCCTAAAAATTCATGAAACGCTCTTTATCAGTAGATATAGTCAGAATAAGTGTTACAACATCTCCTCTTCATATATGTCAATTTGAAACCTGTTTTAAATATTACTAAATACACCATGAATCTTTTATCACGTCTCTGCAGTCGTTTTCTGTATTAAACCAAACCCTTTTCCTAACCTTAACTGTGAAAATTGTTAAGCATAAATATGTTCATACCTTCTGTTACCGATGGTTGTAAAGCACCACTGATATGAAATATTGATATGTTTTTGGATACATATGTTATATGTATCCATGGTTTTCTTGTGGTGACTGGGTTGTCACACAAGGACAGGGGTGGAAACGTCTGGATTATAGAAGTTCTTAATATAGCACCTTTCAATTCAAGTCAGTTTCTTTCAGGCAGCTGTTTTTTCAGCAACAAAATCTCTTAACCCCTACTGAGCTGCCTGCCCTGCACTCGTCAAAACACCGACAGCTAGCTGTTAGTTGGTGAACACAGTGGTTCAGATAAAGAGCCAGGTTTTTTTTTAGGTGTTGACTCGGGGTCTGTGGTGTCTGGATATTTCAAAAGGCATCATGTATCTGGTCAGTAATAAACATGAGTAATTAAATATGCACATTTTAACGTTAACCGTCTCTAGCTACTGGATCTAAAGGGAGAACAATGCATAATTAAGGATAATAAGTCCTTTATTATCCACTTATTAACTGTTGACTCTGCTATTTGTAGCTATTGGACCTAAAGGTTAATATGAGTACGTTACAGTAGCCAGTCATGACAGGACCAAAGGGAAATATATTACAAGCAAATGCAAAGAAAAGGGCAAGTTCTAATTGTAGTGGGTTCTGTGCTTTATCATCGCTGGCTTTACTGCAACAATATCTAACATATTCAAGAAACATGAGGCAGCATTAAAGGCTATTTTAGAGTTATGACGTCAACAAATTAACACTCATTACTGTAATCTTTATTTTAATTGTAATTTCAGTCAGTTTTACACCCTTAAGTATGACATACAGTATGTCTGATTACTGCTTTTAAGAGTAAACTTCTCATGTGTTTTTATAGAATTTATATTAATTCATGTCTTAATGAAGATGTACCACATTTCATTAACCATTCTGTTATTATCATTAAAGTGAGGCGCCAATACCAATTCAATCCGGACACGCACAGAGTTAAACCCATGTGTTTTTGACTTATGTCATAAAAAGCTGCTTGGCTGATATCTGACTGTGTAATACAAAGAATTGTAATTTCATGGATGAGAAAAAATTTAGGTCTGCAGAGCAGCGGAGAAACACTTTTCGATTACTGTGACAGAGAGAAAATTCTGAAAGGGTTTCACATTAACGTCTCAATGAGACAGACTTTTAGAGTGAAGCCTGCGTAAATGACTGCTTGGGGAGACTGTATGAATACAACTAAAAAGAATGAGCAGAAAATGAATTCAGGCTTTTAACGCCACTGCCATCACTAAACCCAATGTCACTGCTCAAAACCGTTCATGTACAGAGCTGACTCTACTGCTGATCGTCACATCCAGGCTTCTTCAACACCTCGAAAACTTTATCTCCTAATCCCATCGTCCCTCTATGTGTTAATCATTGTTTTGCCACAATGCAGTGCTTAACGCTTACATTAATGAGTGTAGTGACACCTGGGAAATTAACAGTCGCTGCTATAAAGCAACAAAACCTGATGGATTTAGAGCAATATGTAACGTGTTGTGCAGAAATAAATAAATAAACCCCTTTAGGTTTACCTATTCATATAAAGTTTCACTCTCTTCACAAGATGCAAGGGAGACATATGAGGAGAGAGACAGCAATGTTTTTAGAGAAATGAGACGTTCTTTCCTCTGAGCCTTTCCCATAGCAACGTCTGTTTCTGATGCTGAGGGCACAGTCGACTTCAGCTGCTTTGTGAACGTGAACGCTTTCAGAATCAGAATCTGTTTATTAACCTGTTTATTGCTTGTATGCAAGCACACAAAGAATGCGTCCTGGCTGCAACATTCTTGGTGCTCGGTCAGGCCACATTTCGACACGTAGGACACCTCGACACGCGGGTCATTTTTCAGCGTGCGGGGGAAGTCCGAAAGATGGAGGAAAAATGGCTCAGGGGAAGGGCTAAAATAAGAAAGACGACCTAAAGTTGATACTGTAGGGGTATCCGGGCATTGAACGCAGATGTCAAGGACTCATGATCTAGAATGTGATGACTTAGGAGGTTTGTCTTGGAATTAATTTGCAAAAGAATAAGAATAAAACAATAAATATTTAAACAAGAGCCAAGCTAAAGTAATAGCAAATAATGCATTAAAAAATACAATTTAAGTCTGTTTAATCTAATCTGTATTTACAGGTGACATGGAATGATTTCATACTGAATATACAAGTGCAGAAATGATAATAATTACACTGAATAACAGTGGATTTGGAATCTATTGCACAACGTAGTCAGGTGACATATGAAAGTAACAGGTGCAACCAGGAAGTCAATAGTGGAAGAGTGGAAGTGGAAACTAATGTGCAGTATAGTTCAGTTTGTGAAGAGGATGAATAGATATAGATACATTACATTTCAGCTATTTTAGCAGGACAACAACTACTGGAAAAAAAACTGTCCCTGTGCGTTTATGGTTTGGACTTTACATTAATAGACATAAGCATATTTTTTTTAAAATAGGTCTTAAAACTGTAGAGGCCACAGTGTGTTGATGTGCTTTACAGCTTAAATACAGAATGTACATGAACCATGTCTATCAGCAATTTGTTTTATTTCAGTTTAATACCGTGATTATTTTATGATGAGGCTACAGTCTGTTAGCAGATCCGTGACTCAGTAGCCTCCTTCTATTGTGTCTGATCAGTTGCAGCGTCTGATAAAGGGGTTTGTCAGTCTGATGAGAGATTTCCACCCAGGCTGGTCTTGTGTGTCCTCTTCCAACATTTGAGACTGAGCGAGGAGGTAGCTCACTGCACCTTAATGTGAATAGGTAATGTAAGGGCACTACAAAATGTTGAACAATGAATATAATCTACAGTATATTATAGTCATTGTTCAGCATTTTATTGTATGACATTCATTATCTTCATATGGCCTAAAAAATCCCCAAATGAACAGGTGTGTGACACTTTACTACCTCATGATGACACAAAATCAGTCACAGCAAGTGTGTTCTGTGGGTTGTAGATTTTGAATGAGATGTTATCTCTGACTTCAAAATTCATTTTTTATGCTGTGCGGCGCGCCACACAAATGAAATTCCATTTCTCTCTATTGTACTGAGGTGGAGGCAGCAATCTCTGAGAGATATGTGA
The DNA here is from genome assembly GCA_037367275.1 of Coranthus polyacanthus. Taxonomy (NCBI): domain Eukaryota; kingdom Metazoa; phylum Chordata; class Actinopteri; order Kurtiformes; family Apogonidae; genus Coranthus; species Coranthus polyacanthus. Next base: position 703,149 of record JAPQRN010000007.1, read on the forward strand.
AAACCTGAAATAAATAAAATATGAAAATACCTCTTTTGATGCACTGAACCATTACACATTATGCAGACAGTCCATCTAGTACAGGCACTGGACTGTGCACAGTCCTACATGGATTTGTCTGGTTTTAATGATAAGAACCAAACGATAAAAAGAGGTCTCTTAACTCAGTTTTCCTAAACTGAACACTCCCTAGTCTTCTTTGAAATCACAGCATATAAAATATCATGTTCACAGGTGTGACATGACATATGGCACTTTCAGAGGCAAACGCAGTAGACAGAACTGCAGCTGTGGAAATACGTCTTTCTTCTTCCAGCCTGTATGTGCTGCATTATGGATTTCCATACGGACCCGGGGTGATGGGCGTGGTACTGTCTGTATGTGGTAGTTCTACTTGTAAACATGTGATGGCAGATCTGGTCCACAAGACAGCGGATCAGTAGTGTTTCGTTTGTACCTCACATTTCAGTCATTTCAACTACGT
>JAPQRN010000007.1:713598-734970 GCA_037367275.1 Coranthus polyacanthus
TGTTACACATATGATTATCGTCAGTTTAAAAGATAATTTTACAAGTCAGGAAAGTCGCAGTTTGTTGTAAAACTGTTAAATAGAAATACTACACATCTGTGACGTCATCGTAACTTTCTCCCTCCACAAGATGCTCGGAGATGCTGAAGACGTCTCTGCAGCTTCAACGTGACCAGACTTGTGGTGATTTTCACCTCTTTTAATACATTTTCACCTCCCTCTCGAAGAACAAGGTGAAATACATTGAGGTTATGGCCGTTTCCGTGTTGGTGACGTGTATCATGTGAGACAAGGGATGCGGATTTTACACAAAACTAGATATTGCTTTACTATCTTTACCACAAACGGTGACTTTGACATACACTTGTAAAATTATCATTTAGATAAGCAAACATCATATGTGTAGTTGATACAATTCAAACAGGATCAAAAAGTTAGGTCCCATGTGACACAGCGCAAGGGGCGGGACTTCGCCTCTCTATTGATAATATTTTCATAATGCTTCAGTTACTCCTAATGTATACAGTATTGCAGGAGCTTATATTTAGGGGCAAATGAAATAAATTGTGAACAATTCTATTGATATCTTCAGTACAGTTTCTGAAGTGTGAGATTCCTTTCTTAAAACATTTATTAATATAATACTATAGTAGTAATATAGTATAGTACTCGTCTGAGTCCATCTCGGAGACCTCGTCCTCCTCCAACTGTAAAAATGTCACTGTTGAGTGCTGTTATTACAGAACAAGGCCCAAAATATATAGTAACAATGTGAACAGAAACAACAGTGCCGCTCAGTGTCATGAAATCATTTTTCTAGCTACTGCTGTGTGTTTCATACCTTCAGAGATGCCAACAACCATTCAAGTGTCAGCGCCATTCAGCTCTGAAATGCTAGTGGATTGAGTTGATGCTATAGGGTCACAAATACGTGTCACTGGGAATAACACGTAATAAAGGGAGCTGACTTTTCCTGCATTGTTTCCGGTTATTATTGCCATCCTTGCATCACTGAGCGATGCTTGTGAATGCGCTGAAACTCAAGTATTGTTGTTACTGAGAGCTGTGAAACGTTGCAGCCCCTTGACACCTTGACAGCGCCGTGGGCCTTTGCTTCTGACCCTGGAAACTTGAAAACTCTGCAGTGTGCTGTTGCTGCGATTGATGGACGAGGCCGAGTCAATAGATGCTCCATCTCCTGCAGCCCTGATTAGACTCTCGCTCTTTCCGTCAATGCTGCTTCTGAGCCTCATTGACTCATTACAGTGCCTATGACCCGGCTCTGCGATTTCTACTGCCTACTAGATACAGACAACGGCAGACTGTAATATAAATGAAAATGAATAACATATAAGCAACAGCAGCAATCATTTCAGTAATATTAGAAAAGGATCTTGGGAATACACATATTTGTTATAGTGCAGAAAGTGAGCAGAAGCTTATATTTGATATGTCGGGCCTTATTTTACTGGCAAAATCAAATTAATATTTGAGAGAGCAGAACTACTTTCCTGATTAGTATGTTATCAGAAAATCAAAGTGCTAAAGGCCTGCGTGAAATGGAATATGTAGATCAGAGGGTATATGTTATCAATGATGGGTTTTTTCAGTCAGGTCTGAGCTAATGCCTCCCACAGACCACAGTGAAACGACTGAGCTGTGATCCCTTCTCACATCTAAAGTCAACGTGTCAGAGTTTTTAGTCACAGACTAGATTTTACAAAGAAGACAATGATTTTATTCAAAGTCATTTGGCGTACGGCTGGCATAACTAACACCAAGAAGCTAATGTCTCAGTGTTTACTACCTTGGGCCTTAAATGGGAGAAACACTATCCAGGCATAAAGGAAATCGTAGTGTTGTCTTGTTGAAAACACCACACGTCTCCGTGTACCTGCCAAAACCATGTCTACTTTAAAACCAGTTTCAACAAAAGAAACTTTCATCAAGCCCTGTGGATATCTTGTCTCGCACATTTCTCTGGACTGTGTTTGATGTTATTGCTGCCTGGTTACTCAGCATGGTTAATTTATTTTTAACCTCTGGCTATGGCCCTGACTTTAAAAAAAAAAACTGCCTCCATTAAAGCACTCTTAAAAAACAAATCAGGCCTCAATCTGTCTGACCACACCAATTTTAGACCAATTTCTAAATTACCGGACATTGTTCAAATTCATGAATGACAGTGTCTGAAAGTCAACCATATGTATGTTTTAGTCAGGGTTTCAAAAGTATATAGTGTTTGAGAGACTCCAGCACTGGGTCAGAATATCTGGAACAGCCTTCGACAGTCAGTGGTTAACTCCTACTTGTCTAACAGAACATGTTGTGTCCCCCAGGGGTCCATCCTAGGACCTCTCTCTTTCAAATACGATTTTGATCTGAATAAATAAGATTAATATTTTTTGCTGCCAATTTAAACACATCCAGAGTTGGGAGTGTTTAATCAAGCCTGTCTCCATTATTAAATAATGGGTTTTCAGTGGGTATTTGATATTCTCTTGTTGATGAAATCTACAAATCACCGTCTGAAATTGTGTTTTTAGCTCAAAATAATCTACTTTCCACCTGAACACCAACACCTGGGTTTGCTCTACATGTTTCAATTAACCTCCCACCTGTTTAGCTGCATTAGTTAGTGTTGTAGTGTTCGAGCTTGGCCATGGTCTTGACCATTTTTTGTCTCAGGCTTGTCTCAGAATCATTCATTTTTACTCAGTCATGTCTCTGTCTTAGACAAAGAGGACTGGGGATTTTATCTCAAGATCCCACAAATGCCGGGATGTGATTAAATTACCTGTGCATTGTCTTATTTATTTGTTAACGTCATCACTGTGATTTAATGTAAAACTTTCCGCCTCAAATGCTTTCATTTCTAATTTGACATTTTAGTTGGAGACATTTTGGCTGTCTGGAGGAGATATCAGACAGATCATCTGTAATAAAATTTGATAACCTCGTCTTGAACAGAACACTACATAAAATACAGGCGCTCTTCTCCCTTTGTACTGCACTTGTCAGGCATGCAAAGATTACTTTCTTTGACACAAATTCAAACTTTTCGCTGCAGCATTTGTATTGAAATGGATTCCTTTCCTGGATGCGAATAAGCCATGCAGAATGCGTTCTGATGTGTTTGAAAATAGAAACACCTACGGGAAATGGCTGAACTATAGTGAACAAACCAAACGGTAATAACAGACCCCCGACAGCCTAATCATATGTGCATATGGCTTCGTTAATTAGCCACAGCCATCATATCTTTTTCTTCAAGGTGATTTATTTCATCAGGCTGATTTGTGCTCAACTCATCATCTTCCTGATCAGTTTATTTATAATAAGTTATTAAGCTGAATCAATCACCTAATTTGTAAGTCAATTTTCTTCTTGCTGTGCATTATGAACAATGGTCTGACACCATTTGCTTCTAATAATTAACACAATCACTTTGGAAAGGGAGGAAACACTATCACCATGCAAAATACAACAACACCATTAAAAAGACATTAAAAAGGAATATCGGGAACTCTTCTGTTTGTGAGTCTGTTACTGCTGTGCATGTTTTCCTTACCTAATTTTAGCATGACTCCACTTTATCTAAATTAGAGTAACTTTTTGGTCACACTCCTGTTGTATATTCATTAAATCCACAGTATTGTAAAGCTATTTTTCAATGTATGAAACACTGACACATAATAGTTGGGTATAGTCTTAAAATATAGACACAAATACAGTGCTAATATTTGACCATAGTAATAAAGCCCAGTGCTAGTTGGACCGGCCAGCAGGACAGGCCTGGTTATGTAAGAAGTGAGCAGCTTGCCGCTCACACACAGTTTTCATTGGACATTCATACTAAACAAACCTCAACTGCTGACAAAATGAAGCTCAAACAGAGCACATATTAACACTTTTCTATCAGTTCTCGAGTAGCAGGACCCAGGCACACTGAGCCCAGCTAATGGGATCATGCTGCACAGCAGATAGGAACTTCCATGCTTAGATAGTGTTCATTGTGAGAGTGGGCGAGTGGTGATAGAGGACGGAGAGTGAGAGCTGTGCTCGAGACAAAGCACCTTTTCTTATCGATAATTGCTTGGCAACAGTGAATCAGCTACCTGATTAAGCACTGATTACTCCAGCTAACTGCAAGCCCTCCAACAACTCTATCAACGAAGCGTTGTGATTATATCTTTGTACAAATTGCTGGTGTATTGAAAGCAGGGCATAATAATCCAATTAAGTGTTCACTGCCTTTATTTTTCTATATTTCTTCACCAAGGTTACATTTGATAGATTTTAAAAATGAGATCAAGTACAGCGTGGCTTCTATTATGGATGTGTACTTCTTCCATGTATAGGTTTTGAGTGATTTACTGTATAAACTAATTGAAAAACTACAAGGGTATTTCTAAGTTCTGTAGCTCTGTTAGACCCATAGTAAAATATGCAACCTTTCTGTCTGTATCTATGTGCTACAGTGATGGTTTTGGTGGCTGATGGCCAGCAGCCCAGCGGTGTAAAAGCTAAGAATAGTTTTCCTTGCAAAAATTAAAAAGCATATTCACTGGGTTGAGTTTCACGGGAAGAACACGTTTCTGTTTGTGGATTTAAACCCTTTTGTGTTGCACACACAACACCGACACTCGAGACGTGGCACGAAGTCAGTGTTTATCAGGTCTCAAGTGTGGCTATGGAGTCTAGTCAAGACCACTAAGTCCACAGTCAAGGTCAAGTCGCATGCAAGAACCACTCATACTAACACATGTGTTCTTAAGAACTTCACCATTTTTTTCCTTTTTGAATTTTCTTTTTGGAAAAAGCACAATGCACGTGTCCAGACCTGTTCTAGGAATAATGTGTAACTAGTTTGCTGTAATTCCAACTACATTTTTCACTTAATGATTGTATATTTCATTGCTTTGAAGCAATTTTGAGATTGAAACTCTGTACACTTCATAATTTGTTGACATTCTCTTTGACACAGCTGTGACAAAGGTGACATTCGTCAAAGGTAATGCAGGTCATTTACACAGTTTTCTGAAGTTATGAGTGTTTGCATGACGGTATCCATCTGGAGCCATGTAATACCGATACACTTTTCCAAAGGTGATCGGCTACTGCATGACCTGTGTGATCTGTGGTCAGGAAGTATAAGCTTGGTTTCGCTGTATGTTTAGAATTTTTATTCTATATTATTATTATTATTATTATCAAGTCAGTCAAAGTCAAGAGGCATAAGTCCAAGTGAAGTTTTTTTATGAGTCAAGTCTAAAGTCATCTAGTTCGTAATTTGAGTGTGACTCGAGCCCACACATCTGCCACACTCTGCATCAGTGACACGGAAATGTTTATTTGCCTCGCTGATTCCACATATGACATTTGTTCAGGCGTTCCACTGGGGAGTTGCCTTGGACCTCTGGTCTTTGTACGTGCTTCCTCCTGGTAATATCATCAGAGAACAGAATGTCAACTTCTATAGATATACTAAATGAACAGGTCGTCTTCCTTCCACATCAATTAAGGTTGCAGCTAATTAAAATTCTGCTGCTGGTTGTCAAGCCAAAAAACAAAAAAACACATCACACTATCTAGCCTCATTACATCTACTCCCTATGGCTTTCAGAATTGATTTTAAGGTAATTTGATTTATTCTGGTTTGTGCTCCAATGTTTACGTGTGTTTTATGCAGTTTTTAATGACTCTTTCTGTAGGAATTGTGCTACATAAATAAATGATGGATGACTTTGTTCTTTGTAGATTTAAAGCAGCACATTAACATCATATCGGTTTCTTGTAAAATGTAATGTTCGGGACTGCAGAGCCGAACTATCTGATCGAAAGAGCAGAGTAAGGACCTGTATTATCATGTCTCATGTTGTCAACACCAGAAAAAAAGTATTCAATAATTCATTTTTGCAGTATTATTTCAGCAGTCATGCCAACAACACAGTTAGCCTGTTAATTTCAGTCAGTTCCAGGAGTCATTGTGCTGCAACTGACTTTTTCAGTGACCAGACATTTTCTTGACATATCTGTTTTTGCTCTGGTAGTGATTTCCTGTGTGTCCTAAATTGTCTTTAGACAGCACCCGCATAACCTTCCTGAGCTTACTTCATTAGGTGTTGGTTTTACCTGTAGCCACAGAAATCGATAGCACTAGCAATATAATAATAAGAGCAAGAGAGCAGGTCTGCCCAGCCAAGAGAAGACTGGGATTTATGGTCTTTATTTAAACTGCAACTGGCAGCTTTCCATGTGGATGTTCGTCTCTCTCTGCATCTTCAATTAGAGCATTTCCCCTCTATGACTGTTTGATGGTGGTGAAAACAGCGTTACAACATAAACCCTTGCGGCTTGATTCAGATTTAGAATGTTTCAAGGAGTCGCACCTAAACCTCAGTTAGATCCTGACTAATTGAGGCTCCATTTATTTCACAATTAATTCTTCAATCGTGAAAACGTACAAAAAGGCTTAAAAATGACAGAGATATAACAGAAGATCCAATATCCAATTTGAAGATCCTTGGTAAGTAATTGAAAATGTCTTGTCCATGACAGGTATAAAGGGTGGCCATGAGTTTGCAGGATCAGTTGGATAGGTTACCATGGAAACACAAATGTGACTTCTATTACAGCATTGAGGTACAGAAAATATTTAGCCCTTTATTACTGTGCACATTTATAATCAGTCCATGTCTGTACAGCTGGATAGATGACAAGAAGATAAAAGGACTGCCATTCCCATAATGTTTTTTAGGGGTTCAAGCACCAACCATGGTGGAACCCTATTGTTTTGGTTAGGATTTTTATTCATCTTTCTTCATATTATTATTATTATTCTGATAGTAAAAGTGCGTAGATTTTTTTTGATCTATCAAAATACAACAACACCATTAAAAAGACATTAAAAAGGAATATCGGGAACTCTTCTGTTTGTGAGTCTGTTACTGCTGTGCATGTTTTCCTTACCTAATTTTAGCATGACTCCACTTTATCTAAATTAGAGTAACTTTTTGGTCACACTCCTGTTGTATATTCATTAAATCCACAGTATTGTAAAGCTATTTTTCAATGTATGAAACACTGACACATAATAGTTGGGTATAGTCTTAAAATATAGACACAAATACAGTGCTAATATTTGACCATAGTAATAAAGCCCAGTGCTAGTTGGACCGGCCAGCAGGACAGGAAGTGCGTAGATTTTTTTTGATCTATCCACATCGCATCCCTATAAAAAGGAGTCAGTCGGTCCTCATTACATTTAAAATGCAAGTGGATGCATCTGACTGAACTTACAGTACACAAAATCACAAAATACGTTAAGAACCCACTTCATTGAACTCATCTCTGAAAGCTTAACTTTTCAAACTTGACAAACAAGACATGCTCTCAGTTGCATGAGGATGCTTCGCTTCTTTGGGTCAGAATTGAAAAATCCTGAATTGGCTTGGACCCCATTATAGTTTCTTGGAATTTATATGTTATATTTTTTTAAGATTACAAGACATGCAGTTATTTACCAAATGCTGCGACGACCAGACATTTATGCTAAACAACAATTCTGGTTTCAGACCGTTTCAATTTGTTTTTGATGCAAATTCAGCACTTAATCTATGTTTAGTGTAATGTTTTGATTCAGCATAATGTAAAAACTCATTATAATGTAAATGTTGACACCATTACTTCCATCAGTACAACAACAGGGTCATGTTATACTCACTGCTCTGCTGCTCAGACAACACCACATGTAAATCTTGCTTTGCAGGTTTTTGTGAAGGCATATGATTCTGGTATACCCATATTACCTCCAACGCGTATTAAATTCTCATTTTTAAGCCCAAGCAACTGCAAAGTGAAGTGCATTTGCTGTTTTGGCTGCAATCTCTGGCACCTATCGCGAACTTTAAGATCCAAAATTACACTACTTTGTCTTCTTAAAGTCTCTCAGCAACATTTATTAGATGAATGTTGGAGCACATCATAACTCCTCCAATATACCAAATATAAAGACACTATTGTTAGAGTTGCTATCACTTACTATTTTCCCAGTTGCTGTGCTTAACATTTCACTTTTACATATCTACATCCAATGTGGGAATCTATGAATGTTGGAGGGGCACTTCTATCATTCCTTTAGAAATATAATGTGACAGAGCCTTTATGCTGCTGTCAGAGAAATCCTGAGCTCATGGTTCATAATAAAAGCTAGCTAGTCGCTCAAAGAGCCCTTGAGGGGAGGCTATGGCTCAGGAGGTAGAGCCTGTTTCATCCACAAACCGGAAGGTTGTTGGTTCAAGTCCCTGCCTTCTGTCCACATGTCAAAATGTCCTTGGGCAAGACACTAAACCCCAAATTGCCGCCAGAGGGTGGGTGAATGTAAAACATTGTAAAGCACTTTGAGTACCATCAAGGTGGAAAAAGGCCAAATGCAAGTCCATTTACCTTTCCCTGCACATCATCATATTCACATTCATCATCATCACATGTCATCATATTCTATAGGTGTAACTATTCATAGAAGTTATTTACTTACATATCCATAGAATTTAAGAATAAGTGGCTTAAGCTCTTGCATTCAAAGATACATGAGAACAGGGCAACCTGAAGGTAAAGCTTTCTGACAGCACTGGCAGAGTAGAGGACTTACAGCGGACTTCCAGGTACATGTTCTGGCTGTCCTGGCCGATGGAGTTGCTGGCGGTGCAGAGATACTGGCCGGCATATGTGAACTGGACGTTTTTCAAGGTCAGGGAGGACACCCGTGCGTGGCTCCGGACTACAATGTTCCTGTCGAGGCTCTGCAAAGAGAAGGAGAAAGAAAAGACTTAAAATACAGCCACGCATGTTTACAGGAATGAATCGGATCTTAGTTATTAACGATTTGAGATTTCTTAGTCTAGACACAGTGAGCCGTGTCCCGCAAGAGGTGATGAGGTTATATGTGTGGTTTCCTTGGAATCAGGTTAAATAAATATGAACTGGGCACTGAACTCTGGAAGAAAACCATTCATCTGTGATAAACACGGACTGATTGACAGGTGACCTCTGCAAAATTCAGTGCAAATACACCACAGCGACGAGCAGCTGAGAGGGAGACGACATGAAAGATACAAACACAAGAGCAGACAAAGAATACAAAAGAAACAAAGTAAAGTAACAAATATGCATTTTCAGGTTAGGATCAATACTCGAGGACCAAAATAATGGCACTGGGGCGTCGTCGCTGGTGTTTTGTCTGTTTTGCAGGAATCGTAGCTTAACAGATTGGTGTTTTTTTTCAATACATTTCTTATTGCCAACAGAATAAATGAAAAGAACAGAGCCAGCCCTCTGTTAGTCATTCCTTCAATACCTTCTGACTCCCTGTCCCGCCTTTAACCTCAGGTGTCTTGATTTCTACTTTCTACATCTCATCTCTAAGACCTCCATATTCTTCACCTTTCTGTCAGTCATTTGTCTTTGCCTTTGTCACTGAAAAAAAGTAACTGTGAAAAAAGAAAGGAACCTGGTAGCCTTCTACTGCATGTTAGTCAGTCCTTCCCAACACCCTCCTTGTCTCTGATATAAAGAGATTTGAGAGTAGCAGTAGTAGAACTATTAGTACTACTACATGCAGGTAGGGCTGTCGTAACAAGCCAACCACAGAGGATGGAAAGCAACCGTGACAACTGCCGTCACAGTTGTTCCGTGTGTCATGAGGCTGTTTCCCACAGAAATGTTTAAAGTAATAAAATTAAAAAGAAAATAAAAGCGCTGTCCAAACTTTCCTAATCTACTAATATTCATTTCAAATGCACCGAATTATCATCATTGTAGCTGGTATGAAAGGCTTGAGTATACCGAAGAAAGAAAAAAATGAGTGCATTTATTTGCTCTCATTTCTAAAGTATATATATATATATATATGTATGTGAAAAGGCTGGTTTAACTATTCAAGATAAGGCAATAAAAATAGTAAGACATTTTCATTTATGTACAAATTTGCTCTTCTCACAAGTATGCGGCCTATTGTGAGTGGTTTAATAAGTATGGTATGAATCTGAATATGCTATGGCCTTCGCAATCACCAGATCTCAACTCAACTGAACGTCTGTGGGAGATGGGGACCGAGAGACAGTACTCTTAGAATGGTGGGCCATCCCTCCAGAAGAATTCACACACTTGGAGAATCACTGCAAAGGAGCAGTTGAAGCTGTTCTGGAGCCACGTGGTGGATCACCACCTTACTGAGCTACTTTATGTTGGTTTTTCCTTTAATTTGTCAACCATCTGTCTGCCTGCTTCATGGAAATTAGCGAGTTATTTCAAGTCCAGGAATGATTTCACTGCACAGTACTTTGCTGAACGGTATGTCGATTATTGTCCCTCCCATTTACCAGTCTCGTAGCGGGTTTACAGACAGGCTAATTGCAGTTGGAACGGTATAATTGCATTTGGAACAAATGGGTTGTTAAACCTTGTTTATATTTTCCTGAGCAGACTGCCTTCATTAGCCTGTCTGCTCAGTTCAACCTGTTGTGTTGCAGATATGCAGGATCTCTGCACAGGTGTACAGTTGACATCTGGGTACACTCTGCCACTTTATTCATCCAATTTAAATGCACCCTAGCTTGATCTTTAGTGTGTGTGTTAGATACATAGATAGATAGATGAAGCCAAAGGGCTGGAGGCTGCGCTATCCGTGGTTGACAACAAAGAAACAACAAAGGCCCCTTTCCCTTACATTTCACCTGGTTTTTTTTAATATTAATGCTACATCACATGGTAGACTGAAATTTGAAGACTCTGAAATGGTGACTTTCTGTCAGGTATTTTTAATCACATTTTTCAATTGGCAACATTGCTGTTTTTTGATGATTTTATTTAGTTAAAGTTTGCAATAAATTTGAACGGAAACCCGTCTACTGTAGCATCCAGTTTGCCCTTAGTTCAACATAATGAGGACGTATTTCTCCTGACTGAGCCTATTCTAACTTCCTGTGATTCTCTGACCAGAACTGTAAACAGTACATGGTAAATGGAAAAATTGCGGAGGCTCAGCAACTACTATCAACACCAGCACCACCACCACCCACTGCTAGTAAGGACCAACAAAGTCAAAGAAAGAAGAAGTGATTCAAAGAAAGAAGCAAAACAAGAGTCAACATTGTCACATCTTGTATCTTTCCCCAAACCTAAGAAAGTGCTGGTGGTGCCTACACCTAACCATGAAAATCATTAAATATACACATGAACATCAAAGACAGTTTTTTATTTGAGGTTATAAAAATGGGTGATTGGCAGCTGTATTGACCAATCATGGTCTTGAATCTGTCAGACATGTAGCTGCAAACCACTCGGGGCGGGTGGAGGTGACGTTTCTACTGTGCAGACTCTGGCTCCACATTGTGTCTGACAAGCAACGTGGCAGCTGATCTAGCGTGACTGTTGGATATTAGCTTCATTTTTACACAGCAGAAGGATTTACAGTCTATGGGTTGCACACAGGCAAACGGCAATTAGTGTTTGCAGGCCAGTCATAATGGTGTGATGTTGTGTGAGCAATGGTTCTGTTTGATCCTCATCTATTGCAATGTCAGCCCTACAAAGACATGGACATTAGAAAACCAACAGCAACCCCTGGCAAAACCCAATGTCAGAGTTGCTCTTGTGGCTAAATGGGAGAAAAGTACAGCAACTGTGTTCATCTTGAACTAGAAGATAAGAGGCTTCTACAGCGCCGTCCCAATGCCAGTAGTCTAGGAATGACATGTTCACCTATCACATAGAGCTGGAATGTGGACAATATTTTTCAATACATTGGTTCTTGTTGAAATGAGTCTGCAAAAGGCAGCAGGCAGAATGAAGGAGACCTATACAGCAGCCTCCGGCTGTTACAAATACAGTAACAACTTTTCTTCCCTGTGGGCGACACAAAGTTCACACCAACTAGACAATATACATCTTTTTCCTTTAAGCTGCCATGAGTTTCTATGAATATTTCAGGCAGTGTAGGTGCTTCAGCGTTTATGTTTTATAAATAATTGAATGATATTTGTTGTATTAGCATTATCTCAGAAATGTTATTCTCTACAGAGCAGGAGGATGCAGATATGGCAGAAATATTTCTACTCTTTACTGACGATCTGAGGGAGTGTCCTGGAACATTTTGAAAGGGCAGCATTAATCTTGTCTTACAGCGGTGACACTGTAGGTAGGAGCTGTATTGGGCACACAGTTAGAATGTAAACAGGTGTAAGTGCTAATGGAGAGTAATGCTCTGATGATGGAACAAAGGCAGAAGTGAATAGTCAGAGCACTGAACAGGATTTGTTCATTAATTCCATGAATCATTTTAATTACACAATGTTGATTTATAACCAAATTAATTAGAACGGTAGACCTGTCATGTCAGGCATGGAAATGATTTTTCACAGTCTGCCTCGCCTGCATCGTTGCTGCCGCTTTGTTTTGTAGGGCAGAACTGACACACTGTTACATAACCTGTCAATACATGTGTTTCACCAGTCATATAGTCTGTAGTACTGCTGTTACGACTGTACACAGGCTGTCTAATATCTGTCAGACTCTTTTTATGTGCTCCTTTTTCAACAAATTAAAGCTGAGACAAGGGAAGCTTTTCTTAGTAATCAAAGTGCAAGTACTTACTTTTTACTTTCCTTTTCCCCTGTCAGCAGTGACTATTAGCACCTCTGCACCACTTACAGCTCTAATGGTCCTATAAAATGTGGTAAACGCTGCATTAACGTCAAACTGGATTTATGTAAATGCTAAATGCCAACCAGAAACAAATGGCAATTCAATTACAGATATTCCATTAGTAATACTTATACAAATTGAATAAGTGAGATTTGTCTGATTATAACTTGGCGACGTGAATTGCAAACATCTCTCAGGAGTCAGTGTAACGCCAGGCAAATGATTAAGGATTTAACCTGATTTTTAGCCTGGTTTGTTCACTCCTGATTCATTTTCGAATTTGGCTGCAATGCCATTTCACATATTCTTTGAGCCCAGTCCAAACCTTGAGCTGAATACCCATGCTAACATGCTTACAGTCAATTATAGCAATGATCATTACCAGCAATAAAAAATGTTTAGCATGCCAACATTTGCTCATGCGCGTTAAACTCAATGTACAGCTGAGCCGTATGGAGTGTCATTGCAGACGTTTGGTCATTAAGTGCTTGACAAACCGATGTATGATGATGGAATGGTGATGGTAGCTGTTCAGATTAATGGGACGCAATATGGAAAATGAATGGATATCAACTAAAGTTATTTTATGACCACTTAAATACCTTGACCCATCCATAACACTAAATGAGAGTGTTCATCTTCTGGAGATGACGAACATCTGAGTTCATAAGTGAATCTTATGGCAATGCAAATAATAGAGTATATTTTATCTAAAACCAGTGCTGTTGAACAGAACAAACAGCCACTGATGATAAGTAGCATGTGGGGCTGGCATACTGGTGAGGATGTGGGTAAGAAACTTACCAATAACTGCAGCAGCCCATCTGAGTGGACCTGACTGGTGCTAATGGTAATACAAGCAAGTGGAAGACCTAAACCTGACACAAGACTTACAGCTGCTTCATTGTTAATTTGCTATTAAATGGATGGCATTTATATAGCACTTTTCTGTCTTACTAGTGCTCAAAAGTACTTTATAATGCACTGAACGTGGGCTTCAATGTCTTGCCCAAGGGTGCTTCGATGTATTAACAGGAGAGGCAGGGGATTGAACTGCCAACCTTGCAGTTTGTGGACGACCCCGCTCTTCCTCCTGAGCCACAGTTGCTTCCTATTAAGTCCAAAGTTAATGCAGTGGTTCAAGGTGGGTCTCAATCTTTACCCAGGATCCCCATACCTAAATTAAGGAGTAGAATCATCCAGACGTATGTAACCCGTTAACGTACAGTATGTTGTACAATAAGAAGCATAATTGTGCTTCTTGTTGTATCAAGAAGCACAATTATGAGGTTGGGGAGGTAACTTCAGGTTTACCCTTGGGTTTTCAGTGTTACGGTAGTGGTTCAGTTTTTACTGGATACATCACCATGGTAACTTAGGCTGCAATCCTAACTGGCTCTGGAGCAGGTTATGTTCGAGATAGTGGTTGAAAACATCTAAAAGCACTGCCTACTGGCCAATCAGTTCCCGTGGAAAAAGGCTAAAGGCATCACCATTCCTAGAAGATCCCATGGAGTTTTCAGAGATCTAAACCCTTTGTATAGGAATAATAAATAATCCTATAACAGCTAAAACACAGACTGATGAAACCACTATATCCTGGCACTTGTTGACATTATAAGATTTGACTGGTTTGAAATCTGCTTTTATATTTGTTCTTTACTTATTCTCAGACTGTGTAATAGCACCACTGTTGAGCTGAAAGAATAAGGCTCCAATTGCCTCATGCGCCATAAGAATACATCAAGCAGCACATTCATTTGACGGAATACCCAACTGTAATTATAGTCAGATTCACTCATGCCTTAATGATGTGATATTGATAAGAATATTGACTCACACATTCACACAGTGACAGCTTGTTGCCAGCTTTCCATTCTGGCTTTGATTACAGCATCTTTGTTGCTTTTACCCTGTATTATAGTTTTAATTTCTCATATATCATATGTGTTTAGGATTACAGCTTGTTCTTGTGAGAAATGTGCAGCTCTCGACCTCTCAATGTTTGTGATTGGTCACCCGGTGTCAACACCACCCCTTTTACCTGAACACGCTGATTGTGGTTGTTAGACTGTGGAGCTGGGTAACGGAAAAAGATCTTGGGCATGTTGAACCTGCTTCGTAGTACAGGATCCTGGAGGCCAGGCTGAAGCGTCACCTTCTTCTTTAATTGGACACTCTGCCTCGCAGGGACTAAAAATTACATGTTGATTGGATGCAGTACATAGACACTGGAAACTCCAGCAAGTGGATTTGAAACTCTGGTCAACCAATCTGTGTGTATGTGTTTGGACCATTAACAGGCTTTGAATATATTGTCCTGTAAGTCTGCTGCCATAGCTAGTACATAGAGAATCAAACAGTAATAACAAAATGTTTATTACCTGGTAGTAGCTTTTAATCTCAACAGTTAAGAACAAGCCCAGGTTTCCCCAGGCAATAGACTGCATATATAATTTATTAGTCCTTTAAATCAATGACCCGAGTACAGGCTCTGATATATTACATTAGTACATGAAGTACATGAATGAATCAGTATATTGTTGAACTATTTCACATAATTCAAAAAATATTTCCAAGCTGCTTTATGATTCACTTTCATTATGTACAGTCAATTTGCAGATGTATTTGTCGTTCATCAGGTTCAAGCAGCAACGAAATTCAAACATCTGATAAACACTGCAGGGTCGTGTAATGTTCCTTACCTTTACAAGTTGATAAAGATTATGAATGCTCCTTTCAGCACCGCTAACATCTATGCCATTCAGCAGATAGGTTATTGTAATCAGACCCTGAGTTGGTTCAAGTGTCAGTCTCCTCTGAAGTATACTTTCACATGAAAAAAGACACACTGCAAAAACTCGACACTTCTCTTTAGCGTAATACCACCAATCAGGTTACATTTATCATCTTGACAAATCATACAATGTCTGCTTGTTAGAAATTTCTGATTTATGGCCATCGCAGACACGTATTCAGCCAGCACACAATGAACAATGAACTACTATCAGTGACTTCGGATACGTTTGATCAATACTATGCTATTTAAAATGCATCTGTCCTCAATGGACTTTCTATAATGGGTTACGTCAAAATATTTCACATGGATACTTTTCTGTGTTCCTTCTTTGCAGCACTATCTAATGACAACAGTTCAGACGCATCAAATAAACTGGATTGGCCATCATCTATAAAGCCTCTAGGTTTTTTTCTTTTGTTATACAGACAGACACTTGCTGGTATCTGATTAAACCTATTTCTGTTTCTCCCACTCCCACTCATCCCACCCCGTGGAGAAAAAACAGGCCCAGTTCAGACCTTTTGTACAAGTCATGTACAGCCTCCCGTTTGACGAGAGTGAGAGAGGAACACTGGATATTAAATCTCAATATGTTACAAATATGGTGCTGCACTTATGACGAGATGTCACGAGCTTTATTAATACTAATTTTCTAATAGTTTCAGGTCCTCTACATTAGTGACACTGCTACTGACAGCAGCACTTCAACTTGAAGCTCTTTTGACTTTACATTTTTTATGAATTACACTTGTACACCCAGTGGCTGAAAAACACAGCCAGTGTGGGAATGCCAAAACCTGTAGTTCCACGATTGGCATCTTGTGGCTGGCTCCAAAAGCAAGTCATCTCCTATGGATCCCATGTTAAAATGCACAGATTTACAACTGACATAAACCTGTTTACAGCCTGGTACTTTTGGCCACTATAATTTATTTCCCCATTCAAGACAATGTGAATTTCTACATAACTCTCCTGTTTGAGACTTAAGTTATTCATAACGATAACGCAATAAGATGGTTGCTTTGATTGACAGCTCATTCACCTGCGACATTCAAAGCTTCTGTTTAATCAATAAAATATATTTTTCCTGCCAGACAACTCTACTGTAATTGTGTTTGAGGACAACACTGCTTGACGCACAAGTGTTTCATGAAGTTTACAGGTGCTTTATTACAATACCTGAGCTGCTAGCATGTGCATTTACTAATGTTAGCATTAATTTGGTATTTGATATGGTCAGCTAGCCTCTTAATTAGGCCACCAAGCATTAATTAGTGTTTTATATGTGGCACCAAGTTGACATTACTGTGCCACCCGATGTTACCCAACTGTGTGTTAACATTTACCAAGTAGGTGGAATTATATGGTAGCGTGTAATATAGCATAGTGTTAACAGTGTGGTGGGCTTTTTCTGTAAGTTAGCAGTAGCATTAGCTTGGCTAGTGTCACCACTTACTCTTCTCCAACTCCATCCTCTTGTTCAAATATGGTTAAAAAAACAAGATGGAGATGCTTAAAATGACAAACTAGAGGCTTCAAAACGTACATGTATTATTAGTACTGAATAACTCCAAAATGGTGCCCATTCGGAAAGTTGCTCATTGAAGTTTCACCTGCTGCATCCGCCCACACCTTCCCATTCAGCCCAGGGGGCATATGACTGTATGCATATGACTGTATGCATATGACGTCACAGATTTTTAAACTTTTCTTAAACTGTTCAGAAGCTATAATGCATAGAACCTCCGTGTTCTGAAAACTGATAAAGTAATATCCAACCTTTGTTCAAATGTAGGTGTCCCTTCAGCAGTTTCACAGACGTCCCTTTCATCACTGTGATGTATGGTTCTATGAAAATGCTTTTATGGTACACTCTGCTCCACTACCATGAGTAGCCAGTGGGGGACTTGCCGACAAGGCAAGAGATGGCATTGTATCCAGGTCTCCTAATGCACCAATGCTTCAAAACAACAATCCACAAACCAATGATTCACACATCTACTTCTTTTATCCAGTCCACAAAAGATATATGAAACTTATGCATCACCTTATTTTTCTTGATTAACAACTACTATGATCTATGTTGTACTATGTTCTACTATGATGAATGAAATAATCACTATTTCAGGTCCAATTAGTAGCTTACAAGCTTTCCCCAGCTTCATTAGTGATTCGGGTTAACTTACAGGAAGTATGAAGTGTTGGATCTTCTACACCACTGCAGTCATCCTTTTAGGGAGGTCATGAACCAGCAGAAATCTTAAGGTTCTGAATGGCTTTTGTACAAAGCTGAATCCTTGTTACTCAGAGCCTCTGGCTAAATGTTCAGACAGCCTAAACATGTAAGGGAGGCTACTACTGAAATGCTTCTGGAGTTTCTTATTGACTTAGCGATGTCGTTTGATGCAGGATCCATATGATCCACTCATTACCTGATGGACTGGAATGCCCTTCATTTATACTGAGCCACGCTTCATCTTCCTACAGGATGACCTGCTCTGAAATTCAACATAGGTCAAGTGATGGCACCTAAGTGAGTTTTATTCACTGATGAAGTGAAATTGAAAACTTTGTTCTGCCATGTTATGTTTACTTTTTGTGCTGGTTTAATAAGATCTATTTGTACTAAATAAAAGAACCCACACCCTACAGTCTACATGTATTTAGAAACGAATATGATTGAATCTCACAGATCTCACTGTCCACAGAACGCTGTATAAAAACACTTGTAATCCCAAAGCCATCTGAATGTAGCAGGAAAGATATATATTATTAACCTGCAGCCTCTGGATTAGGAAGTGCATTGTCAGTACCCTTGATATAATCATTATACTTGACACCAGGCTACAAAATAAGCACACACATACATACAGGAATCAGACTGATCAGCCTGTATTTTCACTGTTTCCAGGCCCCAGTAATCCTACACTGTAGCACTTCATGTTTCATTCTCACACTGAATTATGGTGCACACACCGCTGTGTCATATTAATTACTCAGAATTACACATTAATAATGATTTAACCATTTATGAAAAGATTTGAATCAATAACAACAGCGCATTGAATTTCTCATTTATTGAGCTGTTTGTTCAGGCTCTGCAGTGATTGGCTCAACTGTGACTAACTAAGAGTAAATCTAATAATCACCACACCCTGCAATCTATATTCCACTTCACCCCACATCTTTGCATCTCGTGGACCAAAATATCAACTGGAAACAAAGTTAGTGCTTACATAACCTGAACAGGTCAAAGCAATTGCTTAATTATACCAGGGCCCAGGATGTTGTAAAATTGTTCTGGGAAAGTTGAAAGTTGTTCTTTGATACAACATACAAGTGTCCAGGTGTTTCTCTGAGTATGTGCACACTTGTGTTTTGATCAGACAACATCCCCAGACCAGATCAGAACCAGATCAGCATTTGCAGCAAGGCTCACCAACATCATTTGTTTAATGGACCAGGTTTGATCCACCAAGTTCAATATCTTCAGATACATGAGGCTCATAAGCCAGTCAACCCCCTAAGCTTGATTCTCGCTACTCACACAGAACAGTTTGCACATTTTCCACTTCTATTCTAGAAGTACTTATATGTCTGACCCATCAAGTTCATTCTCACAGATCCAGGTGAGTGGAGTTCACAATGGGCCACCACATGCCACTGTAGACCTACTGAGAATCCAGCCCAGACTGCTGAGACAGCGAGGCCTGAGACTGCCAAAGCACAATGGGGCAAAACTATTCTCATCATTAGCTTAACAGTCCTTCAGGATTGTTACAACAATCTAATGCAAGGAGCTAGCGATTGCTCAGGTAACAAGGGAACCCTGAATCTGAAAAAGTTCATGTGGACATGGTTGAAACTGAGTAAAACTGAGCACAGCGTTAGTTCAGGCAGCCCACAGTTCAATGTCATATCGTTGTCATTGTTGCCTGTTCTGTTCCTCATCGGGGTCTTGATGGTGCTCTGCCTTTAGGCCCAGAGCCCAGCAAAGAACTATATTACTAATTATAGCTTACTGGAGATTAAATATGTTTCTTTGACAAAAGTGGTCCTGAATGAAATGGAATTTTTAGTAATGTGTTTAAAAGCAGTTTGCCATTTTTGATTTATTATTTATAATTTTATTTATAATTTATATTTATTTATGATTTATTTTCAAAATGCTACCCCTGTACAAGTATTTCTCTTCACAGTTAATTCATCACACTCAGACACAACACAGTGAGAGAGAAGTGAAGATGAAATTTGGCAATTAGCACTGGATGAAGGTGTTGTCAATATCGTAGCCTGGCTTTTTTTTTTTAATGGTTAGGGAGGTAGTCCTCCATTGGAGCAACACTTAACATGTTTTGGCCAGTAACAGAAAAACTAAAGTACATTAAATAGATATGAGATCTGCTCTTTAGAAGCATTTTAATCCCAGGTTCAAGAATGAAGAGAGAAGTGAAGAGAGAAAAAATATATTTAATGATACTGAGAATGTGTAATGGTTTATTTCAACCAATTATACACTGATTTCCCTCTTGGCTCTCAAAAATAGCAAAGCAGCCTCCCCTGTCTCCATGGACCAGCCCTGTACTCAGGTAATGGAAGTGTCACCAATCATTACCTCAAGGGCCCAGTGTCCTTTGATCCTGACTCTCCATTTCTGCTGACCTCTGCTATGCTTTTTACCTCCCCAAAAAAAATCTGTGCCTGTTCATTACAGAGAACGATTAGGCAACAGTGGTGCCAAGTGAATGTGTACTCGACCCATTGGAGGATCAAGTATCTCAGCACTCCTCAACCAAGCTGCAAACGGCACAGAAACCAACAAAACCTGCAACCTGGAGATACAGTACTCACACAGGCAGTCACCTTGAATTGAGTGACCCACGGGAGCAGCCAGCACTGCCTTTCCCAGAAAAGTTTGAATAGTAGAAGTAAGAATAATTTAATAAAGGCACTCCCAGGACTATCTTATGGTCTGTGTCTGGCGTCATCCTTCTGCTGTCGAAGGAGTACTAAACTGAATTCACTGACACATTGTGAAGCACTTTGGGTGCCATTAAGGCGTAAAAGTGCTATATAAATGCAATCAATTCACTATTTACCATTGTGACATCTGGAGATACCAGGTGTTTTGCCTGCATGTAATGGTAAAGCAGAAAATAAAATGTATGGTCAAAGTTAGGTACAAATGCCATATTATGTTTACTTTACACTTGCTGATTTAAGTCCTTGAAAAAAAGGGTTATGTGTAGAGTCACATGTAGAGTGCAGTAAAAGCAGTTGGCGCCACTGAACTCTATTTAAAAGAGCTACAGTAAGTAGAGCTCCATCATCATTGTATCAGACTGCATGGTTGACTTAATCATCTGTCAATTTCGTGCAGCCCACAGAAGCAAACACTTATTTTATTGTTCTGTTGTTATAAGGGCATTTATACAGTACAATGTCTAATAATATTAACTCTGATATTAACTCTGAACTCTATTAACTCTGAACCTGTATAGGTTTATCCTATAGAGGTTCAACAAAAGAGCGGAGCTGTGAGGCCTTGGTGGAGGTATTTCCAAACGTTTCTGACAGCTTCATGCTTTCTGTTTAGCAAGCATGAGGTCAGCCACAATGCTAGAAGATGTGCTCCTATATACTAATTCTGCTAAAACTATACACTTGGAGACATATGTGTTAACTATTCCTATTGTGTCTGCCTATAGTGTCTTCCCTTCCCTGTAGTTTTGTGTGTTTCCTCTCTGTCCTCTCTTCCTGTTCCTTTCCAACGATATCTCTGGATCTGGACGTTCCTGATGTGTGGTTCTGGACTCCAACCTGTCCAGTGTTTCCTCCAGTGTCTATGTTTGTTGTCCTTTCTCTGT
>JAPQRN010000007.1:746375-774422 GCA_037367275.1 Coranthus polyacanthus
TGTGGAGCTGGATGTGAACATATTTGGACAAAAGGGGCAAGCTAATGCTAAGCGCTAGCTTGCTGAAAGTCCAACTCGGCAGGTGATGAGCTGTCATTCCAACTTGTCAATCAAAGCCTGACATGGCAGACATCGAGGCCTTCTATTAACCCTGAGATCTGGTTAATGGAGGAAACATTTAAAGATGACCAGATCACTTATTAGAGAGTCCAAATCGAATGGCTGAGACTGGAGTGAGTCCTGGAAAAAAATATTTTTACAAAGAACTTCAATGTAAGTCTATGGGAACCCCCCCCCCCAGTGGCAATCAGTGGTATTACAACTTTAAGATACTTTTGCATTGGCTTCATTTTGGAGTCGAGGTCCTTGCTGCTTGGGTAATACACGAATTATCCTAATTGCTGCCCACCAACAAAGGAAGAAGAAGAGGGTGACTGCAATGCATTGTGGGATGCAGTATATCACGCAGATAGCTCAAGCAGCTAGAGAAATGTGGCCAGAGCAGTATGTCGATTGTTCAGGTTTTTCACCCGCTACATACTACAGAATCAATATGCCAGTAGTATGTAGTAGGAAATTTGGAACACAGCCAGTGTCTCGACTGTGTTTTATGTTTGTTCATTTGATGTTATCATATGAGATATTTATTGTTTAAAGCTGGTTAACATGGCAGCTTTAAGATACTATTCATGGCTTTACACAAGCTGAATACAGCTGGGCAGAGCATGAGAAATAAAGTAGGCCAGTGTGGCCCAAATACTGTGCAACTGAGTCCCTTTATGTCCCCTGGGACACAATAGGACAGGTGCTTTCACTGCAGTTACTGCACATAAAGAGCTGTACACCCATTGTTACAATGTTAACACTCACACAGCAACTTTCCTTGTGAAAGCAAGGGATAGCAATACACCTGACTGATTACTATAAGCAGCAAAATGAAGATGTGTTCATATTCTGGCAGTTTCTGGATGAGACACTAAACGATGAAGTGATTCTCCCTGAATATACAAACCTGCTGGAGGCAGCAAGGTAATTATCTTAATACTGTTTACTGCATTCACAGCAGAAAATTGCCCCTCTGAAGTGACTAATCCGGCAACTGCTCACATGATGCATGTTGTCAGAATACAGCGTTAAGATGAATTTTTAAAAATTATACTATTTTAATGAACTGATAAGAGCATAACAATAGACTAGGGATGAGATTTTTCCTTCAGGCTCATGACTGCCAACATGCTGTGACCGCTGTAAAGCAGAAAATGCGCAGGGATGGTATTCAGGGCTCATACAGCTTAAGAAGCCTTTTTACCATGTTCTGTAGACAAGACTTTAATCCACTGTTATCTGTAGTGCTCCTGGAGGACATGAAGAGAAAAACAGGTACATGTACCAGAGCGTGACGAAGATCCATAACCCTTATGCAGCCTCGTATGCATGGAGCGCTTTACTCTCATGATATCACGCTGTGAAAAAGTGCCCACTCA
Source organism: Coranthus polyacanthus (assembly GCA_037367275.1). NCBI lineage: Eukaryota > Metazoa > Chordata > Actinopteri > Kurtiformes > Apogonidae > Coranthus > Coranthus polyacanthus. The sequence continues at coordinate 747,860 of JAPQRN010000007.1, forward strand.
TTTTCAAAGTAGATTATGACAGCCTTTTACTAGAGTCACATAAATGAGCTTAAAAAGAGTCTGTTTGGAGATTAGATTTGGTGAGGTGAGGTGAGCTTTTAGCTCTGGCGACAGAAGCTATTCAGCTAATTGCACTCAACTGATTTTTCAGACTCATTTTCTGTGAATTTGTAATGACCACTTTTCACAGTAATGTCTAAAGAATATTTCTTTGTATCTTTTTTAAATGACTAATGGAGTGAACGTGAGCATTGCATATACTATTAATATCACCAGGGAATACCGGGTGGAAGGCAGTTTTTTATTATTTTTTTTTAAATGCCACACTTATCTGCACACTCTCCCCTCTGGCATTTAGGATGGAAATGTTCAAAATCATTAATGCAATTCCAGATGGATGAGGAAAGGCTGTCAAAAGTGAAAATGGTGGTAGAGTTTCAAACTTCACTGTACATACACCTAATTCAGATAGAAACAGAAGCATGGAGCAGTTTGAGCTGATTGACCAGTGGATTGGATATTGATGAATGGCGGTCAGAGGACGAAGACGCCATTCACACCTGGTATTAAAACGTGATCTGTATTCAGATAAGTTATCCAGATCAGAAAGAACCTGGCTGCAACATCAACAGAAAGTAAAACGGCTAAAAGTGGCTCCTCATAAAGATAAAAATAATGATAAGAAAAGGGGACACTCAAGAGTAACTTGTCTGTTTTGTGAGGAGCTGAACCAGATACTATCTGACGTCTAACATCACAGCTACTTTAACGTTAGACAGAGCAGAGCCAGACACCGACAGAGACACAGACTCCACTTCAAATGACGGTGAATAATCCTGCTGATGCTAACATTAAAATGGGCTTTTGTTATAACGAGATGATGTTGCACCGTATCATGACTGATGACTCGCGCAGACTCGAGAGGACAGAGATGTGATCTCAGTGAGGAGAACGAGAACACATTAAAAATACCAGGTGTAAATGCAAAGGTAAGATCAGATTGTATATTAGTTTTAGTTTGCTACATGCTGAAATAACTCTTCTTTAATCGTCTTTAAGGTTTAGGGGTTCTACATGCAGACTGATTTCGACTCCTGCAGCTTTAACTCAATATTGGGTTCTGTATGATTACCACCAACATAATATATCATTAAAAAAAAGTTGTCAAGCTCTCTTGTGGGTCATTTCAAGGGCTTTGGGGGCCCCTCTGCTGGCCACAGGGCTCCTAAGCAGTCACTGAGTCAGTACTTCACTGTGTAGTATTTTACAGTATTCAAAAAAGAATTCTCAATAGAGACAAAAAGATCACATCATTGTTATAATAACATTATTTCACCCTTTATAATATATTAACATGTAAAAACTAGTTTATTGTTGTAACTGGTTAAATGGGAGATTATTTTAAGTGCTTCATATAGTTTTAATGTGCATGACAATTTAAAAACTGACTAGGTTTGTGTTCAGAGTCTCAGTTTAAACAAAGAAGCTAGTCTTCAAAGCAGTTACATACACGTGAGGAGTAAAAACTGCAGTATTTCTCTCTGACTGGAATAGAAATAAAGAGCAACATGAAATAAAAATATTCAAGTCAAATACAGGTGCCTCAAAACTGTCCTGAATGTAAATATATTATTTTAATTCCACGTCTTCTTCTTCTTCTTGCAAGATGGGATTTATTTAACAGTCTTACTATGTGATTGGTTTTTGAAACAGTCCCTCCCTACCGCATTTTTATGGAAGATGGTTTTTGACTAGAGTTGAGATAAATATAAATATATTATACCTGAATACTTGACACATAAGAAAGTCAAATCAAATCCAGAGTGATCAAAGTGCTGAGCTGAATCTAAGCTGCTACAAACAAGAGCATTGGGGAGGACAACATGGACAACAGCCATCTGTGGACAGATGACAAAATAAATAGTCTGCTGGTACTTAGGGGGGAGGCTTCAGTTCAGGCAAAGCTGGAAGGAACACGAAGCCGTGAAGCTGCGTCACCGGTGTAGCTACGTAGTTACTGATGCCAGTGTTGTTACTACAGCAACCCTTGCAGATAGGCCCGTGATGTGTGGACACACAGATGTGATCTGATGACTTTCAGTGCAGTCTGTCTCAAAAGATCTCATTTTGGGAAATGCATTCAATTTGCCTGCAGCCTGAACATAGCCTCAGAGCAGGAACACAATAATTCAACAACAAATAAATAAAGAAAAACAAAACAAAAAACAAGAAACTGCATGTTCCCTAGTCTCCTCCATCAGTACCTGCTCTCCTTCGGTGAACACTCTGTTCTCAAAACTCCAGGAGATGGTGGGCGTGGGGTCGCCAGAGGCCTCGCAGGTTAGGGCCACCTGTTCGTCGAACTCTGAAGCAGTCTGGTTATTCAGGTAGGTAATCTTGGGTTGCACTAGAAACAAAAGAGAACACATTTTCCAGATGCCTCTCTGCTCATAGGGACACGGTGTGTTCATACAAGAGGCGGTCTTGACTACTGTGAGCATCTGTTCACAAAACTGTCCCTTACAAGTTACAAGTTTGTCCTTTTTAAAGTGTTTGGACTTTTCAAAGTGTGGTTGTTTGAGGTACTTATTCATAGTCAGTGTATCATCTGCAGTAGATGGTCGTCTTTTGGAGAAGCACACATGGAAGCAAAGCATTATACTGCTGTGAACAGGGCCAGCAGCAAAACAAAGTATTTTAGGGTACTTTCACATCAGCAGCGTTTAGTTCATCTCAACTGAAACATAGATTGTCTCCCCCCCTTGGTGCGGTTTGTTTGGTCAGGTGTCAACATAGTAATCGCCCTTGGGTAAGGACCAAACCAACTGCACTGAAGCTATTTAGAAGAGATGATCTCAATATGGGTCCAAACAAACAGGAGCTGTTCGTTTGTGGTGGCAAAGTGATCCGACCTCAATCAGAAACAACTACCATGTGAACTCTGTGGTTCAGCAGAGCATGTCAGCTGTACTAGCTTGCGTAGTAGTAGGATTTTTCTCTATGTGAAAATAAACCAAATACAGGGGGGACTGCTCCAGGTTAAAAAGTCATCAATTAAATTGGACCAGACCAGCTCTAGGTTTAAAAACGTCCTAAGGGCAAGGTACAGCACTGAAAAAGTTCTAAATATAGTACACTTAAACCAACATTTTTTTTCCTTGTCACATATTCTCCTCTTTATATTACCATGTTTGCTGCTGGTTCTGTCCACAGCAGTATGTTACTTAGCTTCCATGTTGGTATGCTTCTCCAAAATGAGGCTGTGCTAACTGCCTTCTATTGTAAATAATACACTAACAATAGATAGAACCTCAGACAACTCCATACAATCCAAACTAACCCTTTAAAGGTTCAATAGGTAAGATTCATGCATGTGAAGTTTGTATTGGAGTCTGTTTTTTTGCTAAGAACTGGTCATTTGCTGACACTGATTTATATGTAGAGGCCATTTTTTCCACAAAAATCCTTACGTTCGCTCCTGTGCTCTTCAGTGCCCCTCTTACTTCTTGCTCCCCTCTAAAGTAGCAACACTAGCTACTGTTAGCTTAAAAATGGAGGTGGCTAACATCAGCAGATGATCGGCTCCCAGCACAACACAGACTCCATCACAAATTTCACATAAGCACACGCAAATCTTCTACCTTCAAGGATGCATTTGTGAATTGTTAGGCAGCAGGGTAAACTGAAAACGGACATATTTCACCTTATTAATTAATGGTAACGCTAACAACCAAAATAACCCAATAAGCTGGAAGAGGTTAGAGGGGATTGCAGGATGGGTGATGGTCAGTGGGTTTGGGAATATCACATTTAAACATTGCATGGATGAACTGTTAATATAAACGGTGTTGATTTAAATAGCTATTCCATATTGTTATTACCAAATACAGACTTACAGGCAGTTTCATAGCCATTAACCTACAATGGTTCTTCAAACAAATGATTACATAAGGCTGGTGCAAATTTCCTCATGAATAGAAACTCTAGTGTGATAACTCTGAATGTCCTAAGGGCTGGCTTAATTAGTTTTCAATAGGACACGCTTTTCTTTAAATGGTATGCTTCACGCTGTGTAACTCTGCACTCACAGTGGAAAAGCTGTGGAGGAGCGTACAGCAAATGTCAATAAATACAAAAGAAAAGGCCAGAGAGGAATAAGTGTCACAGGGTTCTTTAATGCTATAGTAGGCGAATGGAGTTATTCTCTTACCGAACACGTTCAGACTGACTTCCTCGGCTTTCTCTCCTGCCTTGTTCTTGGCGATGCAAGTGTAATCTCCTTCATCCACTTTCTTGACGTCTTTTATTACCAATTCTGAACCATCCTCGTTCAGGCTGTACTTATCACCCGTTTCAAGGACAATGTTGTTACTGTAGCAGAAAGAGAGCGAGAGAGAGAGCGAAAAAGAGGAAAAAGACACAACTTGAGGGCCCTGCAAATAAGTTTCCAACCTCACTGACAGTGATCGCTTTGGTTTTTATCTCAGGCAAAGAAAGCAGCTGGTGCACAACAATGGCTTGGAAACCAAAAAGCTGTCCTGTACTATGTGCCTCTGAGAACATCTCCAACATTTCCTCAGCTTTTGTCTGCCTCAGCTCTCCTTTAGCCCTTACATCTGTGTTTTTAAGAAGGCCATGCACCAATTTGATGATGCAGAGGTTTTTTTTTTTTTGTACTTTAGTGAAACTCTTTTTAGCTCTTGAGAAAGCAGGAGCTTTCACCAGAGGTCAGAATCCTGTTTGTGAGGAATTAAGTATTTGTATTCTTTGAGCAGCGGCCTTCCTGAAGCATTTTGCAGGCAGTCAGTGAATGACAGGAACTGTCAGCAGCCCCGGGAAAACCAGAACAAATAGAGCCTTAGCCTTCTGTTTCTTGACCGCCTCGCCCATCTGTCCTCCCGACAACCTCACTGCCTGTCTCAACTCTCCTCTGGCCAGGATCTGCATCTCCCTCAGCCTCAGCATCACCCCCTCCTCATCACACAAAGGCTCTGCTGCATGAAAGACAGCCTGGAGCAGCATCAGAGTGTTCAATAGTCTTATTCAGTCACATCTCGACAGAAGAAAAAAAAAGATTTAAAGATTCCTCAGCACGGCGGTGGTACTGCTACATGACAGCAGTGAATGATGCACCAATAAATGTGAAAGTACATGAAGCAGCAGCTGGATGAGGCTGGTTATTTATACCAAGTGTCAAAACTGAGCAGTGATCAAGCATCCGGAGCCAGGATTTGGCACTGGATCCGTTATAAAGTAAATGTGGATTGAGTAAAGTTACTCCAGGTATAATTTAGGGCCCAGGACAAGGACAAGCTAACAGTCAAGTCATTAGTTTTTAACCATTTAATAACGTTCTACCGGTGGTGGAAGAAGTCTTCAGATCGTTTACTTAAAGGTTCAATTTGTGACATTTTGGAGTAGGTTAGTAGTGAAGTTGTAGATTGTATCCAACTGAAAACCTCTTGCCTCACCCTCCCCTACGGCGACCGCACACAATTTGAGAAGAGTGAAAAACATAGATAAATAATAACATGATATTAATATTGTGATTATAGTTTGGTAATAGGGTGCTAATAATTAAATCATATCATGTAATTACTAATTACCAGGTAATAGCTTGGAATTAACAATGGGTATATCTGGGCAATATTAGACTGTCAGTCTGTTGTTTTGAATTTGATTTGAAGTTGGAATGGTTTAATAACCTGCACATTATATTAATATGACGTGAGGCTCAGTTCACTTTACACACCAACAGCCTCTAGAAACATCCTTCAAAGACCGACTGATGACTTTTATGCTTTGAGGACATTTCAGAGCCTGTTATTTTGCAATTTTACTGCAGTAAAGAAGATGAATCAGCTCTTACATAACTTTTTGTCTCATCAGCAGCAAAGAGCAATGTGGAAAATATTTAGGTGGCAATTCTCACTTTTTGACAAGGTGACAATAGTAATTAAATGACTACCTTAGCTAATACATCTCACAGTATTCATACGTGGAGCTGAATGACTTCAGTGGGACCCTTAAACCTGGTTTTGAATGTTACAAGAATATGCGTATTAGAATATAATTCCCCCAGAAGTAAAACACCAAAAAAAAAACTGAATGCAAATCCAAACTATCAATAAGCTCCTCTATTGATAGTTGTGCTTTATGTCCTTGCAGATGGCATTGAGTTTCACTTCACTTTGAAATACTGAGATCCTTTATTTCAGTCAGTCTATTCAAACATTCCGCTGAAAAAAAATCAATAGCTTATGTATTTCACTGTCAGAGAGTTTTCAAAACACTGCGTTCTTTCACTGACATAACCAAGTATTTGTGCGAGCGTTTGATAACCCAGTGCCTGGACTTCACTGTCCACCTGACCACTGTATCCAATATGGTGTTGTGCTCATTGCCATTGTCAGTGTGTCCAGCAGCTGGAGACAGAGGACACAGATCCTGCCTCCTGACAGCTCCCCACAGAAAACACCGTGCACCTGATTACTACATGACCCTCTGATCTCACTGTGATATGGGCTCCAGCGTGTCCTGCTACTAAAGGGCGCAGCCTCTCCCTTGTGGAAGTGTCAGCGATAGGAAGAACTTGTAACCGAATAACGTAACCTGGAAGTGTCTCAGCTGTAGTCAGAGTAAGGGCTTCTGGAAGGCTCAGGAAGGATGAAAGACTGCACCGTCCATCAAAACACACAGCGCTGTCTGACAGTACATGCAATTTACACTGCAAAGCACATTCCACACTGACTGATTTATATATGTGGAATTACTCTTAAAGGAAAGCTATATTTTTTTTTTCAAACATGGGTTGCCATGGCTTCTTTGTACTGACTGATTCATTGCTGAGGTTTGGGAACATAGCTCCACCACACCAACAAGAAGCAAGAAAACAAACCTGTTTGTCCAACTTGAACTGACAAAAACATTGGTGTCTTGAACATAAATGTTAATCGTTTGCATACAACGCATTTCGTTCAACAGCATTATAAAACTTTTTAATTGTTGGTTTAGACACCTGGTTAGAATTAGAAAAGATGCCATGGTTTGGTTTAATACAGAAAAAAATCTAGCAAAATGGCACACGAATTTCAATGTTTTGGCAGAAATGTCTCAGTGGTGCCTCCTACAAAATTGAAAAAAATAAGCCCTTGCATGAGGTTTCACCTAGACATACTAAATTTGGTAGGCACATGTATCAGGTCCATATGCACCAAAAAGCCTCTTGGAGTCAAACCCTAAAGCCAACAGGAAATCTGCTATTTTGGTTTGAATATGCGCTTGTTGCCCTGTTTTTACCATTTCCACCTTTTGTACCTTAACACAATCCTCGTAGAGAATTAACCCAAGGGACATGATCAGGGTCATCTAATGATCTTTGTGATTAAAAAAAAGATCATGTTACATGAAGTGTTAATTAATTATGATTATCAGTGGAATATTAGGGTCCCTATACCTTGCCACATGGGTTTTATCTGTATCTTCCTAAACCAACCAAAGGCAATGATATGACACAATTGACAGTAACTGAGTAATATAATAATTTTTGTTTTAATTTCTTAATTGCATTTTATTTTCTCTGTAAAGCACTTTGGTTCGTGCTTGCTTAATTTTGTTTTAAAAGGGCTTTGTAGTCTAAATCTACTGTTCCTAGTTGAATGCATAATTGAGGTATATTCATACAACTTCATCCCATCCGACAAAAAAAAGCCTTTACTGCTGATTGCATCTGAGAAAGAAGAGCTTTTATTCAAATCTTTTTGTTCTGCGTCTTTGGCCTCTTTGTCTTTGAAGTTGTTGGTGCAGTGACATGGGAAGGTTCAGCGGGAATACCCTCAGCACCATGTTTATCTTTTCCTAAATCCCTCTTCACATCTTTCCTGCACTTAATGATGTTTTCCTTTGAGGTGGAAGAAAGAGAGCGAGAAAAGAACAAAGCCCTAATTTTTGTGACAGCTGAGATTCAAAGATCTGAGCTGATCTTATCTGCTTATGGGCACATGCGATTGTGGACCGTGGTGGGTGACGTACTGGGCCCAGGTGACGGTGGGGTCAGGGAAGCCATCTGCGTCGCAGGCCAGCAGAGCAGAGCTGCCCGTGTCCGCTGTGGCGTTTACCTCCGACTGCCGAGCACGGATGGTGGGAAGCACTGAAACAGAGAGACGACAACGGATGAATGGAACCGAACCAGAACACAGACAATGGAGTTTAAAAAGGAATTTTGTGTAGAGCTACAGTATAGATATAGATTTAAACTAATAATCATTTTAATCAATGAATATCATTTTTGTTTGTTCAACGGCAAGTTATTTAGAGATTTTGCTCACTGATTAATTGGTTGATTCAGTTTCTTATGCTGTTCTAGGCAGAAGTTCAGTGGAAGTCTGTTGGAGCCAGCATCTAGTGGCTGTCTAGTGGTATTACACTTTACGTTACTTCTGCATTGGCTTCCTTTTCAAACTGTGGTTTTTGCCCCTTGGTTCTCTCGTGTATTGACTGCAATAATACTGATGATACCCTAGTTTTTCATCATGTGCTGTTATCGGTTCCCATTTCCACCTTTATGTGTTGTTTGGTTTATTACTAAAAACCTAGTCTCACATAGCTAGACTTATCTCCACACTTCATTAGCACTGTGCCAGTTCTGGAGTGTTTTGGAATAGGGGCAAAAGTTCTGCAGGTTCCCATCCCATCAGTTGTCATGTTTAGTGCTAGTCAGGAAATTTTTGCCTGCTACATGCAATAAACTTGTAATAGTAATAATAAACTTATAACTTTATTTATCAAGTCCACTAAACAGTGTCATATGAGCGTGCTAGCATACTGATATTTACATTTAGTTTACATTTAAATGATCTTAACTGCTGATAGAGTCTGTATAAATTTGCAAAGTAAACTGCTTTATTATTGAATTTTAGATCAAATGAGTCCACACTGATAGATTTTGACAAATGTAATGCTATGCAGATGCCTTGGCTGCCAATGTGCTGGTCAGACATTCACAAAATTATACAGTTTCATCTTGTCATAATTTTCTGGAAACTTCTAGAGACCATCATTATTCAGCCCATTTTAATTCCGAGGCAATCTGTCCAGTAGTTGGTTGGCTGAAGTGCTGGACAGTGGGCAGATGGTCAGACAGGCTGGTGTGTATGAACTGTACTGCAGATTTTCAAAATGTGTTCCGGGGTTTTCAGGGTGTTTTATGTTTGGTAACAGCTCCACTGTGAGCAGCAGGTAGGCCGTGAGCAGAAGGTGACAGAGATGCAGTGCTTACCGTTAACAACGACCTTGATCATCCTGAAGTCAATTTCTCCCCTGGTCATGACACGAGCCTCACAGGTGAACATGCCCTCATCTGTCTTCTTGATGCCGCGGATCTGCAGGTGGTTGTTGCTCAGGTACTTGAATCGCACTAAAACAGCAAAGGCAAATAAAGAAAGTAAACATATGGCATACTGTATGCGAGATTATAAAGGGGTACAAGAGTCTTCACATTTTAAATCAACGTGGCTTACAGGGATTGGAAATAAATCTGCTTTCCACAAATTGCAAAAGAGAGGTATTTTTGTGTGAAACTGTTTATACTCTCTGAGAAATCTTAGAAAAAGCCAAGAAGCCCCCAACTGATGTGTGAAATTAAACTTTTTCTTTCCTTGAATCTAGAAAATCAGACTTTACATGTTAAGTCAAGTGAATGTTAGAGGTCAACTGTAATACTTAATTTAAACAGGAAGTTGTAAACCTGGGGGGGGATTGAACAAAGGAACAAACAATGGTAAGTATGAATGGAGGAACAAACCAATAAATTGTTAAAGCCGCAACACAAAGTAACTGAAACTAAATGACTGTGTTTCCTTTAACTTATGCTATGATGTACCTGTAACATAATGCTATCACAGTGAATGCAGCATGTTACAAAAGCAATGGTGAATTAACCTAAAATAAACTGTAGAAAATATGGTTTAAGGTGATAGGATTAGCATGTAAATTAAAGAGTCAAGTGGTGAGTGGTGGATAGCTCTCAGCCACTTTGTCAAACCGTACCAGACAAATGTTCATCATCATTATGTTCACATTGTTAGATGAAACATTAATAAAGAACAAATAAAGCTGCATGCAGGGATGATCGGGCCCTCGCAATTCCGTCCACTTCAGGGCAGGCGATAGTCGAGAGGTTTTATTGCAGGAATGGAGACGTTTTCAGGCCTGACATTGTTCTGGATGTTGTACAAAGGAGTTAAATATTACTTCCTGTGTCAACAGTATGATGGCTTGAAATGGCAAAAAACAGGCATACTGCGAATTCAAACTAAAATGGTAGACTTCCTTTTGGTTTTGGGCATGACACCAAGAGGCTGTTTTGTGAACATGAACCTGATGCATGTAGCTACCAGTTGGTACATCTGGATGAAACTTCATGCAGGGGCTTTAGTTTTGAACATTTCTAGGGGAACTATTAAGCATACTGCTGCACCCTTGCCCAAGACCCCAAAAATACAATGTAAATTGTTATCAAATAGTTTTTTTGTTGTTTAGATGCTCAAGAACTGTATTCATTTGCTAAAAGATAAAAGTAATAATCCAATTATTTGCACTGGACAATGCAAATAAAAATAGAATACTAGAAATTTAAACACATAAAACACCTTTGAAAAATGCACTCTGCCAAAAAATGAACCAGTGTTCACATTAGTAGATATTAGCTGGCAGAATATAGAACAATAAGGCATTGTAAATAACTTTATATATATGTATATATATTAAAACTGATCTAAAAACACAGTCTAAGGCTGATCAACACTGCTTTACGGACTCCCTTGTTAGGGAGTTTTACTACTGAGATGTCAATACAAATCGTCCATTGGTTGTTTATGGGGAAGAGGGGGTCACGGTCACTGCAGTTGCCACAGTTGGAGACACTGCTGTGGAATAAAGTTTGTTGAACCCAAGCGGTTGTCTGCCTTGCCTATAAACAAGCTGTGCCTCTGCCAAAATCAAGTAGATTTTATTGACTCTATGTGCTCCTTGAAAGTTACATTCCTTCTAATACTGCATACAGCGCAATTTTGTTGATGGATTTTTTTCCTGCTGTTTCATGTATGAGGTGGTTTCTTCTTACACAACATGTACAGTATTCAAATAAAGGAGTAGATAATGAATGCCTTTTATAGTTGTGTAATCCCTTACAGTGAACATCAAGACTGTATTTATTGACAGTTTTATATGAGTGTTGAGTTTGAGAAGCCAGCACTCTACAAAGGACTAGTGGTATTATATGTGGTATTATATGTCATATGCCATATATGCAGACTTTGTTTGACTGATGCATAGCTGAGGCGGGTTTTCACATACTGTAAGGGAATGAATAGAACAGATTCTTTTGAAACATTAACTGGGATGTGAAGTATTCATTATCTGAACATACCAAACCACTGGTATGGTCCAAATGTGACTTCCCCTTTTGGAGCGGTGCTCCTCAGCTGTTCTCAACATTCTGGCCCACTGTATAGCAGTAGTTATCAACACCTAGAGGTGCTGGAATGGAGGATTTCCTCTTGTGGGCCTGAACCCATCATTTTAGAAAGTTGCACAGCAACTACTCTTCAACCTCTGTCACCATCTCTGGCAGGAGTAGAAGGTAAATAATATATAATTCTCTGTTTAAGTACAATTTGAAGTAATTATACTCTAATTTAACACAAAATGTTTACTGTTCTTTCCAGAAGGAAATTACTGACAAATAATCTTGACCTCAGGTCATTTTCCTAGCTTTTTTGGTATCCTCTCATTCTTTGACAAATGCAATGGAAATCCCTTCTTTAAGTGGGCCTTAACCACACATTTTCACTCCCAACTCATCACATACCGACTCTTGGTCAGGGCGTCACATTTCGATGCACAGGGTGCCTCTAGACAATCTAGACAAATGCCATGGTTACAGTTTGGTTAGATTTAGGCAAAAAGGTTGGGGTTAGGTTAGGAAAAGGGGATAAAATAAGAAAGACAAAGAGAGAAAACACACAAATAAAGTATGAAACAGGACACACACCCTGGTCTCCTGTGTCTAAGCCATAACCACCACAACCACCAGGTGGCCCATGTCTGAGGATTTACACTGACTTCTATCAGGAACCCTATACGTTGAAAATTGACACCAAGGGCTCATGACCAAGTTGCATTATGTGACAACTTGGGAGTGAGAACGGGCCCACAATAGTAGTATAGCAATATACTACTCTGTGAAGTTTTACAGAATCTTTCCATAATACTGGTCTATGATGTATGATTCTGCATATATAGTCTAAAGGGTAGTCTTATGGACTGACTGATGGCTACTTAAAACATCCTTCTACTTTAGGTGTGACCTTGTATTAAACACAGTATATCATTTCTGCCACTAGGGGTCTCTCAATTAAAACAATAACAAAAGACATAGTTTGATGATGTAGCGTGGGATCATGGGAGTTGTTGTTTACACCATCATTGCTGATGAAAATCTGATGTTAGTGAAGAGGATATGATGCCATTGACACGTGACCAAATGAAATGAATGAAAATGTATGAATTTGAACATTGTTGGAAAGTCAACAAAATATAAGAGGTCTAGTCATTTTTAGATACTTTAATGCAGATATGTGACATAAAATAGCTTCTTCTTTGTAATTGTGCATTAAGCGTGTTCAGTGAGTTTAGAGATCATATGGAGCTGTTACTGAAAGTTGAAGAAAAAAGTATGTGAGGATCAAAATCTTTACATCTTATTAAACTGCTCTTCACTCGTGTTACCACTACTATGAAAACGTTTTGCAGGGACTTTGCAGCATATGGTTAGCTTAAATGCTGCTCTGAGGAAAATTACATAAGCAGTTTAGAGTTTTCAGTGTCGGTTGCAATTAGTGGTTTTTCCAGTGAAAAACACATTCTTGGATGAGAGTCCAAGAATAAAGACGGGTTTAGCACAACAGTGTGGTGACTCCAGGCTCTCCAGCGGTCACAGAGGGAGGGGTTACTCTGAGGTTAAAATAGGACCGGGCCAAGTGTAAAAACCAAACGCAGCCTTCCCCCACATCTCTATCTCAGAACCAGCAGACTGAAGTTTCAGATGAACTCTGGACCAGTGTTGTCAAGGCTTATCCAATAAAGGAGCTATTGTCTGACTGTGTTTGCAGCTGCCAGACAAAAATCATCTGTAAATTTGTAAATGAATACATTTACTGCACCATTTATACTCTCCTTGTCATAGCAGGTCAAACCAAAAGAAATCATGTGACCCTGTTTGGAATTTTGTTAAAAGCAGCTTGCATAAAATAGCAACAGCTGTATTAACTTGTCAAAGTGGCAGAGTTAAATTGTTTGAATGCAGTGGATAATCTGAGGTTATAAGGCAGTTTGTTCAATAAAGCAGAACCAAAGTAACGAAAGGCACATTTACTAGATCTCGATCTTGTTTCAGGTACTTTGCATGGACGTGCATGTGGCCCCTGGCTGTTGGATCCAAATAAGCAGGATCTTGTTTGCTTGGGTAAACAACAATGTGAGAGCGTCCTAAGTTGTCTGTTATGCATTATTAAAGGTTCTCTGTGTTATATTTAGTGACATCAAGCATTGAGATTGCAGACTGCAACCTAGTGAACACCCCTTCCCTCAACTCCCCCCTACGTTGGCTGCTAAAAACACAACACTCTCTAACACTCTTGTTAGAGACGATGTTTCTTTTATCCATTCTGGGCTTTAAATTCCAATGTAGTAGGTCACAGTAATGCACCTTAACTCTCGATACCACCCGCCAAACAAATGGAAAAAAGTAGAAGACGACGTCTGTTCTGAGTCATTCTAGAAACAGAGTTTAACATGGCGGACATGCAGATATAAATGGCTCATTCTAAGGTAAAGAAAACATTGATTTTTAATTTCAGGTGATTATACACTAACAGAAACATAATTATCAATATTGTATTCCATTTCTGCAAGAAACCTTTAAGTTTTGATAAATTATTTAAAAGATTAAAAGTCTGATGTATTTATGTATTAAGTTTAGAAGAGTCAAAATTTAAATCTGTGATTTACTCACAACAGGACGTGTCTCAGTCTTGGCTTTACTAATAGCTAACACATTTTAACCTTGAGTATTTGATATCCATCCCATTAACAGCCTGTTTATATGACAAGGGAGAGAGAAAATGTATATCGGTGTATCATCTGCAAACTATGGATATATTATGTTTAGGTAATGTTTGTTGCTGTTGAATAAAGGTTTTCACTGGAGGAGAACTTTTATTTGAGTTTAGCTATGAACATGTATCTGTACAAAAAGATAAGTGGACCAAAGACTAAGCTCTGGGGAACATCTAAAAAATATTAGATCATCTTTAAACATAACAAGAAAATTCATTGACAAAGTGAACAGATTTGTGGTTTGTTCTTATGCTATGGTTAGATATACAAACAAAAACAAATCAGAAATATATGAAAACAACATCATATTACTGATATCTAGTAAAATGGTGGATCCCAGGAGAACATGCCTATGTACCTGGAAACACTGCACAGACTGCTTTAGCACTTTGGTCTGTTCTTTTTTTCCCAGTTTTACTGAAGAAAAGTCTTAATACTTAACATCTTAAATTTGTTGCCAACAGTTTGGGATTTGTTTGAAAATGACATTTCCCTGGTGCACTACATCAAACTCTAAAACCTGGTGAGAAACCTTTACAGACAGATAATGAAGTGGGTCAGACGGTCGATGACTCACACTGCGATACAAGTAAAAATTGAATCCTGTGAATTCAGCTGCCTACAGTCGCCATCCTCTACAAAGGAGCACAGCGAACGTCGATGACTTCTGTCTTACTCTCCTCCTTTTCACAGCCGTTTCATTGAGCTCCAATTTTTAACATTAAAATGAGATATTCTTAGATTCAGTATATGCACTCATACAAGTTGTGTTTTAACTTCTTAATATCCACTCTTTTCATGGAACCCAAACCCTTGGTTGCTGACAGTTATTTTTGCATATGTGGCTCTGTTAAAACCTCTTAACATTCAAAACTTCATCAGTGACCCATTTCAGGGTTAGGGATACCGTGTTCATATTCAAATGACATCTAACATGTATATTGTTCTTACTAACTATGACCCTAACCCTTAAATTGGGTTGCAGATGACCTGGTAGATGTTAAGAGGTTTAACTCAAATTTGCCTTTAGACATCCTTTCTAGAGACAATAAACTAGGCAAAAAAAGGAAAAGAAAACAGTTTTCATGTTTATGCATTGTCTATGATGTCTAAAAGTCTTGTCCTGCTGAAAAATGCATGGGTTTATCCATCAGTGATGAGCAGGAGGAGAAGAGGAAGAGAGTGTAGTGGATTGATTGGAAAGCATATATTGGCAGACAACACTGGCAGGGAGCAGGGAGGTGAAACATGAGGGCAGGCTTCAAGTGAGGAAGAAGAAGCACAAGCACTGGCACTGTTTGATTTGATCTGGCTCACCATCTGTATACATTTGGATCCTGGAGCCCTTATGCTTCCAAATGATAGTGGGCGGCGGTGAACTGACCACATCGCAGACTATGTCAGCATCATCGCCCTCATTAAACTCCTGTGGGCTGGGAGCGCTCTGGAAGGTGATCTTTTCTGTAGAGAACAAACGTGAGCAAATCATTCACATGGCACCACGGGCGTCTGAAACGTCAAAACAAAATAGAATCCCACAGTTCTTCAGTTCAAGAGACTGCAAATGGCTTCTGTAATGAAGGTTTGATGTTTCAGTTTGTATGTAATCAGAGCGTGTCAGAAGGTAGTCAAGACAAAGACACTTGAAAGACTCAAACGTATGGGAGCTGAGAATTTCTAAGGCTGTATTAATAAGGCGTTCAAAAACTGCACTGATGCCATTAAGGTGAAAAGACAAGCTCAGGATTCACCAGTAGGATTTGTCTCACAATAAAGAGGTTATAATTAAGTAATAGCCAGATAGCAGCTTAGTATTATCTTAGTAATATTTGGTTTAAAAATGGTAATATGGCGACAAGAAAGATGTGTATTCTCCAAGATTAAATATACAAAAGAATAAATAAATATGGGGAAAAATACATTTGAAATTCAGCCTTTAGTAATTCAAGACTCCTCTTGGCTCTGTTTACAAGCTGTCAGCATTTGTGTTTCAAATGACTCACATCTACAAACACTAAAGTACCTGTTTCTATTCAGTTTTATGAAATTGTTCATTGTTAGAATGTGGAAGATAGACCGGAGATCTGATGATTGTTAAATTTTAAATGTTTATTTTGCTTTCTTTTCTTTTCTGGAGCTGATGGATATCTAATTTCCCCCTGGGGATCAATAAATCTGTATCTGTTCACTGGCTCTTGCCTCTTGTGGTTTGGTTTGATATTATAATTAAATGAAATTAAAGAACAGGCAGTTTTGCATTTTGCAGCTCTGATTCATGATTGTTTTTAAGAAACTACCAGAGGTGTTTCCAGGTAATCATTATGTCTCTAGATTGGTACTTTATATGTCCTTCTCTAATTACAATGCACCAATTACCTGGTTATTACTTTGGTAATTACATGGCATTACTTATTTTTACCTCTTTACTATCACCCCACTGTAATCACATAAACATGACATTCCATTCACTAGTTGTTAAGATATTTCAGCCTGGACCAAAGTGAAAATACGCTGAGAAGAGCTTTCAGGAAGTTCCCTGCAGTGTCTTAAAATTTCTGTTACATTAATTTCTCAAAGAAATTACAGTATTGATTGTAGTGAGTACACTGATAAGTGTAAAATATGGCTTGTCTCTGTGAATTAAATGCCAAATTGCTTTACTTCAGCTGGCTTATTGCAACTTGATTTGTTGCGGACAAAAGGTGCCTCTAAACCAATGTCTCCCCAATGATCGCAAAACACCGGCTGAACAAAAGTGGTCAAAACTTACGGAAAATCTTGACTTGGACGGTGGCTTGGGCCTCTTTGTCCCCGTTCCTGGCCACACACTTGTAAATGCCGGCGTTGTCCACGTTGGCGTGGTAAATGGTGAGGGTCGACGTGGCTTCATCGCTGCGGCTTACGAAGATGTCCTGCCTGTTCGGGAGGATCTTGTCTCCGCTGGGGTCGTACCAGTCGATGTCTTTAGCGTCTCCCACCACTGAAAAGCAAAGTGTGAAGGTGAGGAAGGACAAGCAAGAAGGAATTCTTAGTCCTTCATTTTCATGGCAGTCTATCGAAGACTCACTGTTAAATACTTGGAGGAATAAATGTGCATTTTTATATTATTATATTTTATGTTAGTTATTAAGTTTTCAGGTCTAGCTGTCTGACTTGTACATTTCAATGACCAAGAAGATGTGTGAAGATGACTTGGTAACATTATTGTTAAATGGAAACGTATTCCCTGAGTAGATGTCTTCTCAAAATTAAACTACATATTCTAAGCAGCACATAGAGAGACTTGCACAGTACGACGCAGGATTATTCAGTATAGGAGGCTCTCGGTGGGAAAAAAAAAACAAAAAACTGTGAAACTTTTACACGTCCCTAATTTTTCATAAAGACCATTTCAAGCTGATCTGAGAGTTTGCTTTCCCTGAAACAAACTAATGCCATCTCGTGTCTTATGAAAAACAAAAGGACCCAGAATTAACTCTGACATCCCTCTCAGTTTGAAACGTGTTCAAGTTGGATCCACATGAACAAAGAAGAACAACAGTCACTTATCAATTCAACTTCTATTCAAAGTTAAGGCTTCACAGACGAAGCTTTGATGGTTTTTATCTCACAGCTTTCAGCAACTGGCACACGCCTCCCTACTCCCCCTCTACACTGTTATCTATTGGCTACTAATCAACATCAGGACAAGACTAAAATGCACCTGCAGCATTCTATTTGCACAATCGAGTTTTGTTCCAGATCTTAAAATTGTGCTTGAGCGAATGGGCCAAAACTAATAATCAATATTTAAATGTTTCATGGATAACCCAATAACAGTTGCTCTACCTTCCTTTTTACATTGTTTTGACATAACATTCTACTCTTTTAATAAACATTTGTTGGATGAATTCATTAGATGGATTGAGCAGATACGTATACTCTCAACGCAGTTTGTCAGATGTGTGTGCCAGAGGCTTATGTTGTGTCCTAACGATAGTGTACGGTAGATGGTGGATACACTGCTGCAGGAGGGTATGTTTACAATAAGTAATATCACTTGGAACGATGGATTTCATCAGTAAAATGTACATATATATCTGCAGTAATCAAACACAGTCCAGATACTTTTTTCAGCGTACAGATTTTCTGGTGTGCAAGCGTTCATAAGAACCCGTTTTTATATATCGTTGTGCACATTTTTCTTGGTGTGAAATGGCCTGAACCATTTTATCCTCTATCACCAGGATAACTCTTCAAACTAGCAGAATTATCCTGATAAACATCAGTTTCGATCAATGTGGGAAAAAATATTCTGATCTTATTTTTTGCCATATATCCCAGCCCTATTACCTGCACATGTACATTCAACAGTAAAATGACTGAGACCTTTCCCTCATTATCTCCTCAAACTGCTGCTCCCTCCCACCTCACTGTGAGCGTAGCTTCCCACCAACATCTCACAATAAATACCTTCGACAGCTTCTTAACACTGTCTTCTTTTCGCTGGAATTTCCAAAGGTCCTTCCTCTAATGTCCTAAAGTGATGACTGACAGTGGAAGGGTACGTTTAGCATCAAGCGGCGTTTTTACAGGTTTACTCTTACCTTCGCAGAGGAAGAATTTGGACTCTCCTACGCTGATCTCTCCTTGCGTCGGAACAATTTGCACCTGGATGGCAGCTGTTGAGAGCGGGAGAACAAAGTACACATTAGTCTCTGCTGGATTGTGACACAGGGGCAAAGCGCAATAAGGCAAGGCTCAAAATCAAATTGCTTTTCCTACTCAGACGTACAAGCACTTCTCAGGCTTACCCCTCAATAAATGAAACTCAGGGATGATATTTTTACGCTCGCTGGAGTGAAACATCTGTCTGCAGCGGGGCTAAGCAGATGGTAATATTTCTATTAGGACCTGGTGAATTGGCCATCTTGTTGTTGGCTCATTTATTGAGGATACACTGTGCTGTATGTATTGGCTTTGCTAACTGCAGATCTAATGTCAGCTGGATTTCACTTTATAGTCGATGAGGCTACAGTCAACTGACTATATCACCACTGCAGGCCATTTGAGGATGTTAGTGAAGATACTTACAATTTAGATTTGGGGCTGGGTGAAAACTACATTAAATCAAGGCACATTGCTATTAAAATATGCTGTTTTGCCATTATTGTGAATTGGTAATGAAGTACTCAGACTGCTACAGAGAGCTGATATCACAGTCTGGATACTCACCATTTCACTAGCCTCTATAATGTATTCTGATTTAAAGATCTCCAGTCATGTTATAAGACTTAATAAAAATACTCTGTATTGAATAATAATTTGTGTCTGATACGGTTTTTCACCGAAAAGTTCAATGACCTCATTAAAAGTTATGAAAATGACACTACCCCTGCCTCATTGAAAAAAATATGTAAATTCTGTTCATTCCAAGGTTTAACATCTGACCACAATATGTTCCCTACTCTCTTAAAAAGTGCATTTTAGTGTGTGAGCAGTGACGGCTTCAGGCTTCAACATATATGTAAAAGACAAAATGCACAGTAGATCTTAACTGGTTTCTAAATATTCGTGATGATACAAATTCTGCTCATAACCCCACGATTTAAACTCAGATGGTAACAGAGAAACCTTTACATTTCAGCACAAGAATGATGTCAAAATGTCCTGTCAGATACAGTGTATATTATAGATATAAGTGTAATAATATAAAATGTGTCTATAAAATAAGTACATTTACAGTAGCATTTGCAGTACATTAATAAAGCAATAAGCCAAACAGAGCCTCTTTCCTGTTTGAAAATCACTAGAAATCACAGCCTTGCATATGCTGCTTTTATAAAACAACCAAACATTTAACAAATAATCTTTCCTTCCACCAAACGATTTTCAATGCCATGGTTACGGTTTGGATAAGCATAAAAACAACTTGGTCAGGGTTAGGAAAAAGGGTCGAGGAAAGAGAAATTCCAAATATAGACACAGTATGAAATGGGACACGGACCCTGTGGACCTTTGGTGTTCCACCATAAACACCTCCTACGAAGATCATTGCTACTTAACATCACCTGGCCATGTCGTCAATTCCGGATGTGTGAGGACTTACATTGACGTCTATATGCTACAGGGCTGTTGAAAACGGACGCCAAGGGCTCTTGACCAAGCGTCAGTTTGTGACGACTTGAGAGTGAGAACAAGCTCAAACGTATACTATCACCGTTCTACACTTCCTGCAAATTCATTGTACTCTTGGCATACACACAATACTCCATCTTGATAGTAGCAGCGATGTTTTCAAATTCCAACATTTCATCTCAAAGGTCAACTCCTATTTCACATTTTATATTATAGAACACATCAACACATTGCTCTTGCTTTGTATAAAAGATAGATCCAGTCAAGACAAAGCCCCATCCTCACATTGGAGAAGCTGGAGCCTCTAAGGGCTTGACATTTTTTCCTCCATAAATGACTCAAATGGTGAATCACTTATTAAAATGAACAGTGAATCCATTCCTTTCTATCAACATAACATGTTCATCACTGTCATTGAGAGTTTTTACACTTTTTTTGTTTTTTGGTAACCAAACTCTCCACTTGTTGGCTCCCCACATTGACTACAGTTTATATTGGATGCTCAATAACCTCATGTCAGCTGCCCCCGCTGATACAGTTGCCCCTGCAGTGCCAGAAGAAACAAAACCAGAGATGGCAGAGCCTCAGAGATTTGTGATGCATACATAAAAAGCTGACTTTATTGGTGAACACTTCCAAGGTGCGAGCTGTTGATAATGCTGTGCCTGTGACCCTGTGAGAGGAAAACTGTCAGACAGAGCATGTCATCACAGCGTGAAACTGAGGAATAAAGAAAAAAACAGTACAGAAACAGTCTGACCTTCAGCAACAATTGAGAAATCAAATGTACTGTATTTTCAATTAGCCAGAGTCTTGGAGTATCTTCCACTTCTAAGCAGCAATCTGAAGTATATTCACTAACATTAGCCAAAGATTTATTTTGTCACTGAGTGTTTATAAAAGCCACCTGACTGAGTCATTGCAGGGTGCTCGTATACTCGCTTTCCCCATCGCTGCTTCTCTTGGCAGGTGATAAAGCATAATACCGTAAATCAAAGAATATCCTTTTCCTGAGACTCTAATGCACTTCATCTCTCAGCATCAGCTGAAGCTACAGTGACACAGATGAGATTTATAAAGTGTGTGCAAAGAAACACCTGGTGTTTGTTCCATCCTGCTTGCTGATGAATTCAAATCAAAATGTACATTGAAAAGCGTTCAAATACGTATCCGTTCTCAAAGGCTTCATCAGGAAATTGTCATTTACACCTGACTGACAAGAGATGGGATGTGTTTGTGGCTGACATCTGATCTAATTTTAGACTTTTGCCATTACTGATGTGTGACATGGGAGCGAGGCGGAGACTGTGAAGCAGCAAAACATCACTGGATTGTGATGTGCGGAGAAATCCCGCCGAGCCATCAGCATGTCGCCACTTCACACAAACGAATGAGTCAGCCTCAGCCCACTTCCCACCTGGAGGGTAACGGGAATGGGTTTGTGAGGACCTGCCATCCGACAGGAGACAGGTACCATCATGGCACAATGAGACGCCGCTGTTTCGTAATGTGACAGTTTCAGAGCTACAGAAACACATGTGTGAAGAAGAGGAGGCAGCGGCGGCAGCAGCAGCAGTGACCTTCACTCTGCCTTTTTTGCCTACATGCTCCTTCCTGTGAAAAGCCATTATCATTATGCTGCAAAGCTGAAGCTCTGCCAAAACGCTGGGCCAACACAGGTGTATTCAGCATAGTGCACTGTACACAGCTCAGGTGCTCTCAGGCCACATGCCCACACTAATAGTTTTGCTAGCATCCACACTTCTCTGGTATTATAACCTCCCGGAAAACAGACTTTTAGAAACAGTGCTGAGAGCCCATTCTCACTCCTAAGTCTACACGAATCACAGCTCAGTCATGAGCCCTTGGTGTCCGTTTTCAACCACATGGGTTACCCCAATAGTCAACTTTCGATGTGCAGGGTACCAGATAGAAGTCAATGTATGTCCTTAGATGTCAGAAATTGATGATATGGACCAGGTGATGATGTTCAGTAGGAGGTGGTTGTGGTGGTTATGGTGGAACGTTAAAGTTTGTGGCCAAGCATCAGTATGTGATGAGTTGTTAGCGAACATGTGTAGGTTTTTTAGCGTGGAAACCCTGGGGCTGTGTTGTAGATTTTTAGAAACGATCCCACACCCACATTCGCTGCCTGATTGGGTCTTATCAATCACTACGTGTCCTTCCCTGATTCGTCGAGCCCCTGTCATGTGACCCTCCCCTGAAGTAAACAAGATGTCACCAGAATCACAATATTATTTACTACTTCCTCGTATTTATTGAATGTATTCAACGACAAAAAAATATCCATTGACTTTTTGTATTTAAAATCCTATTAACAGTGAGCTGTAAAAATGTGTATTTATCTAATAAGAACAATTTGAATCTTCTATTTCATTAAATAAAAATCATGACCATTAGAAGTGTTGTCTGATCAGAAAACTATTGTTCAGATTATAAAAAAATATATCAAAACTTCAATTTGCCAAAGAAAGTGCTCATTATCGTGCATTTCTTTTTCCTGCTGTGAAATGAATATTTTGTATTCAGAGTTTTTTTTATGTAAATTGTAGCTGGGCACAAAAATGGTGATTGGAAACACACTAGTAACTCTACAGTAGCTTTTAGTGGGAAACAAACAGCATGGTTTTCTGACCCATTTATCAGCCTCCAGGTAAATCAGAAAGTAAGGGGCAGCAGCTCAGATTTGAGGAGAAACCGTGGCCATTGACATGATATAACCGTTGACTCCCTTAGCATTAATGTTTTATTTTTACGTACACTATTGATTAAAATTATGTAGAAGGCGCCAAGGAAGCAGTCCCAAAAGGAGTCATTGTCAGGAAAACTCTACAAACTCCTGAAGGTCTTTTACTTGAGTAAAGAGGGCGTTCAAGCACTGCCAGATGATTGACCTGGCTTGGGTACAGGCTAATATGCAGGCTCGAGAGGCATGGAAACCCACTACCCACAGTGTGTTTGCTATCACAGGCTGGAGGTAGATACAAAGAAAACAACATATCCATTTCCTTCCCTCATCCAGTAAGATCACAGATACCGTGCTGCAAACCCTAGCTATGCCTCCTAAGACTAAGACAACTGGCCAGAAATCAACTGATCATATCTGCAACGCTTAAGACAACAAAATAGAGTTCAGACAGTGTGGGAAAGATAGCTATTCCCAGAGCCATTTTCTCAGCGTACGTCTCTAAATGGCCACTTGTGCAGTGTCTCCAGGATGAAGTGGTTGTTGAGGCTCATGTGTCAAGCAAAAGTGCGACTCGATATCTCTGCTGAGAGCACAAACGAGTACATATCTACGTAAAAACATCACAAGCCATCAGTTTTAGAATTATTGCAGAAAAGCAAGTTCATAAGCATGTACACACGTACAGTAAATGTATGACGAGTCACCAAGATTTCAGTTTAATGGATGAAATATTAACAGATAAATATATACAGGAAGAATTTGTTCAAATAAATTCACCAAAGCTGATTATAAAAGCTGAACACGTTGATAATTACAAAAAAAAAAATATATCACGGTTCAACCATCAACAAAATATTATTGCAAAGAATAGAAAATTCTGGATTACATAAGCAGAGTGATCCGTCCTTTAACAAGTCCAGTTCAGAAAGGATTTGAGGTAAAAAGAGCAGTCATCCTCTTTCCGCACACAGCAAAACGTCTCTTTCCAATCAAACAGAAATCAAAAACCTTCTTTTTAAATCAAAGAGAGGAAGAGATTTTGAAAAGGTGTTCCTTAAAAAGAAGGCATTGTGAATATCCAAATTGGGCACTTAAAGCCTAAAGGTCTGAAAGAAGAACTGACTGAAAGCCAGTTTTGTAAGAACACATCACACTTGAAAAAAATTTAAAAAAGAAGACAAAAATGAAAGGACATACAGATATAATGACTAATGAAATGATAGAATAGAGATTTGGCATTACATTTAAAAGACAGGTTAAAGGTGCAATGTGGAACAATGTTAAGAAATTTACTTTTTTATTCCCAATGTGAGAACGGCCTTCTATGCAGAGAAAACTCAAATGATGACAGGAATCGACAAATCGCTCTCATTTCACCACCTCTCTACTGATCGACAACTGAAAAGACACTGGAGAGTGAAAATCTGGATGAATAGCAGACTATATTTCACAATACAACAACATAGGCTATTTGAAACCATTAGACAGCGGCTAACGTTAGCAACCTAACTAACATTACTACTAACATTACTATCCAACAGTTTGTCATTTTGTCAGGTGAGAAGCACGACAGTAAGATAGTTAGATATTGCAGAATTAATTTACAGTCTTGCTACCGGATCATGCAACAGTATCAGTAATTTACAGCAGTTTGTGGGATTAAGTAAATGCTCTTATATCTTTGATTTTACTAGAAAATAGAAGATTAAAATTTTTCTCATCAAACAGCATACACTTTCTTCTTATTTCCGTAAATAATGTTTAATATATATTTATGCTGGCGAAGTGTCCACTGCTTGAATACTGTGGCATTTACATGGAAATTGTATTCAATTCACATGGTATTGGTTTCATACTACGGTTTCGGACGCAAAAATCTTGCATATTGTTTTAGTCGACTAATTAGCATGTTAGTATGGAATTTCAGACACTGCCTGTGTCATTTCCTATCTGACTGAAGTGGGAAGTTAACGTTAGCAGCAGTAGCTCACTGGCTAATGCTAGTAAATGTGACACAAAAAAATGCATTTGTTGAATAAGAAAAATCTGAATGTTCTATTTCAATAATAGAAAACACAAAGTTAATATGCATTCATTTTCCGTAATGGCTTAATCCTCTGTAGGGCTGTGCAGGAGATGGAGCCGATCCCAGCTGACATAGGGTGAAGGCGGGGTTTACCTGGACAGGTGGCCAGTTCGTCACAGGGCTGACATGTAGAGACGAACAACCATTCACACCTACGGGCCGTTTAGAGCGACCAATTAACCTGTTAAGATGCATGCATTTGGACCGTGGGAGGAAGCCGGAGAACCCGAGAGAGAACCTACATAGATGCAGGAAGAACATGGAAACTCCACACAGAAAGGTTCCAACCCAGGACCTTCTGAGGCAACAGTACTAACCCCTGCACCACCGTGCCACCCAAAGTTATTGCTTTTGCAAATGCTGAGAACAAATCGGGCTACAGATCTGCGAGCAACGTTAATTTTAAATAAATTTAATTTCCTTAAAGGGGACACATGTTGTTATTAACAATGGTTTTCTGCAAGCACACATCACACATTGTATCTACTAATGCTCAATTATTAGTTCTGAGCAGTTACATGAAAAGAAGGCAGAAACAACCTTAAATATACTAATAACTCAAAGGTAGCTGGACACTACATAACATGAGGGAGAAGACAAATGCTGAAATATATAAAAACACTGGATGAAGTTGTGATTAATGTAGAGACATTTGGACAAAGGTAAAGTTTTAAGTCAGATGGGAAGGAGCTTTAGGTGGAGGGTGCTGTGGATTAACAGGAAGCATCGACACAAACAGCTCACCATAGTGGGCATAGAGCTCAGACAAATGGGATGAAGCCATCTCTGCCCTGACGTTCTCACTCCTGACACCAATCTAATATCTATCCACTAAGCCCGTCGCTCACTTCCAGCCCTCTCTAAAGACTCATAAATTTCTCTGTCTACTCTCTACAGTGATTCTTTGCTCTTCATTTCAGCACTTAGACACCTCAGTTCACATTGTCACAGCACCATGCTGCTCACCAAACAGCACCTGGACTATTAGTCACACCAGCGTCCTTTTCCCTGACGTGGAAGGTATTTTGGGGGAAAAGAACAATCTGCAAATCACTGTCGGTGTCATCACTGTGCCTCTCTCTCTGCAACAGCAAAACGCCAGGGGATAGTTTTTCAGAACCTCTGTTGTCTCCTTCATGCTGTATGTGATGCA
This sequence comes from Coranthus polyacanthus, assembly GCA_037367275.1. Lineage (NCBI taxonomy): Eukaryota > Metazoa > Chordata > Actinopteri > Kurtiformes > Apogonidae > Coranthus > Coranthus polyacanthus. The sequence continues at coordinate 774,104 of JAPQRN010000007.1, forward strand.
TGGAACACAAAATCAAATTTGAACTACACTGATTTTGCTCTGTTGCTCCCAGTATGAATAGTCAGTTTCAGTGGCAGCACGGCGATGGATACATGGCACCGATACATTCAAGTTGACCTTCTCATCTATGAATGCCATAAAGACGCACAAGAGGAATCAGCTGATGCACAAAAACGTCTGTCATGTGCTGCCAGTTAAACATAATGTTCACTTCTACAAGTTTGATTTAGTTAACGTCAGCAAACGACCGACTTCCAGTACAAAACAGACTCCTACACAAACTCACGTAAGCACATACGAATGTTACGTATTGAATCTT
>JAPQRN010000007.1:774522-795401 GCA_037367275.1 Coranthus polyacanthus
ACCGAGGTTTAATTCTGCCATGTTTCAAAAATCCTGAAAACAATAATGAAGAGCATGCTTAAGTTTACACCAAATGAACTGAAGAAAATCTGTTGCAGCTACACTGCTGCTCAAAATTCATAGGCAACCCATGTAGACTTTTCCATGTGGTGGTCTAATGAGCAACACTACAGGTACACATGGAATTATATGTATCCTCAATAAACACACAATATGCTTATCGGGTTGTCTAACAGCACCCGAAGCCCTGCGTGTCACAGCACAATCATCAGGTCATGCCCAACATTTTATTTAACAACAACAACAACTTTCCTGAACAGATATTGTTAAAATACAGACACACCATAAGTGGCCAGATATGCACAGGAGTGATAGGAACAACATGTCCTCAGACCTAAATGACAGAACGGAGTGTTGATGCCAACCACTTCCAAAAGGACATATATGTACAGAACTGGTGGACGCAAAATACCATTACTAATGTAAAAGAAATACTTCTTAACTGTTTTATTTAGGTTGCTACAATCCTTCAGGTTTAGGCACAAAAATGACTTGGTCAGGGTTCGTTTAGGGCTAAAATAAGCAGTTTACATGACAAATGTTTAAAAAAGCATTTACCTTTGGCTAGAAACAGAACACAAACACCTCCCCATTTAACAATGTCACCTGGTCAGTATTGGATTTTTAAAAAATTTAAATGCACTCATTCAAATAACCATGACTCGAGCAGATGCATAAATATTACTCGTTTTTAATCTCCTTCAAAAATTGACCACTATTGACATTTTTCTGGTGAGGTCGGCCTTGAAAGGAAGCAGGATTGCACTTTGTCTTTTACCTCAAAAACTGCTTGTCCCTTGTCACGTGGAAATGTGAACTTTTTGCCTTTAAACAATCTATCATTACTTTATTTTGCTTTAAGCGTTGGTCTACTGACACGGTTGCCCTGGAGTATTGATGTGGGATATGTGAAGTGACTGGGCCCTGTCAGGACCACTCCGAATGGCCTTCAGAGGGATCGACCCTGCGTACTACACCCCTGGCTTCATTAAAAGCGGAAATAAACCCAACACATTTATCTTGCTTTGTATGACTCACAATCAAAAACTAAAAGATGCATTCACTACAGAGAATCTGCCACACTGGAGAAGCCAGAGCATGTGCAGCTTTTTCCCCCTCAGTGAATGACTTAAATGATGAATCACCCATTTCAGATTCATTTCCTGACTGCCAACTAACTGAATACATTTGCCGACCACTCTGGCATTGACTTGTATAATAGTAATATAAAACAAAAAATATAACTGATCAATAAATGCACATTTATAGTTGATAGATCTGCTCAGCAACGTTGGTCTAAAAACAGCCCTTAGCCCCATTTCTGGTGGTATTATTATCAGAGACAGTTCACAGACTGTATATAAGAAATGGACTGAGGACATCGTGACATCACCCATTGGTTTTTGATCTGCCCTTTTGAAGCCAGCAGTTTGCTATGTTGTCTTGACCATATTTGGACAAAAGAGGTGGAGCTGTGGGGGCGTGAGGGGTGATAAGTGAACCAATGCTGAACACTAGCCTACTGACATGGTAAAACGCTAAAACTTAACTCATTTTAGGGTGCTGTTAGTGTAGTAAGTCATTAAGCGTCAAGTGAGCTGTCACACATCTGTTAATCAAAGCCCAACACAGCAGACATCAAGGTCTTCTATTCACCAAAAACAAATCTTATTAATGGAGGAATAATTTAAAGGTGGTCCAAATGAAATGGGAGCCAGGGCTTTGTGGAGCCAGCAGCTGTCAGGGTGTTACACTTTGACATACTTCCACTTTATCTTCATGTTGGAGCTGAGGTGTCCCTTGACCCTCTGTTCACATTCAGACACTTGTAGTCAAACTGTGTTTTTGAGCATATCACTCGTTATTTACAGAGTGAAACAGTCCAACCTAAATCAGACAGACGCACAAGTAAAGAAAACAGACACCTAGCTCGAGCTAAATTGTTCAGTAAGGCTAAAGGAAACAAGTTCTACATTTGGAGAATATTCAGTTGGACACTCACTTGTCTATGTGAGGAAGCTGGCTAGTTGTTAGCCGACAGTGGACATCCAAAACAGCAATACTCACCACTTCCCTGAACTCATTTGATTCAGTCCCAGACAAGCCTCTAATTGTTAGATCTGTGACCCCAAAACAATTCTGAAACTTCTTTGAGTAAAGTATATTGGTGATATTCAGTGATATACAAATTTAACAACGCAATCATTCAGCAGAGTGAAAGGTCATGCTAACATCCAGCGGCAGAGCTTGAACAGCCTCCATTTGGAATCTCAGCAAGGCTAATTTGTTCATATGATTAGCTCATTGTAGGTGAATTGCCGAAATAACAGAAAATTGGGGTTATTTGGTTCAACCATTATGCTTTGTCTCACCCACTAAGAATATTTTTGTCTGTACAGCAGCTCTGCATCTGACAAATGTTTGTAGAAATAAAGCTCCAAACTGCTGTTCCTTCCCCGCAGACTTTCAGTGCCATGTCTTTAGATTTCCAGCGTTTTGAGGGCAGTACTGCTGTATAACCAACAATGTCAGTTTCCACCACCAAACCTAGTGCACCCTGTTCTTTTGGGCTGACAATCGGGGGGGGGGGGGCAGACAGGTTGTTCCCTGAAACAATCCACAGAGGCAATTACAGGGCACTGCATCTCAAGACACTGAGAGGTGCTTCACTGCATCCTCATGGAGGATAATATCCCAGAAGCACCTGCTATGCCCAGGCACTGTTTGCTCACTACCCTGTTAGTCACAGTAATCACAGAACAGTGCTAATGACACTTACACTGACACAGCCTGGCATTTGTTTACCAAACCTGCATTTCCCTTATTTGAGATAAACCTTTATTTCTATTATTTAACCTTTTAAGCGCATTTTATTGTATCTCGCTGAGAAGCCTCAGTTTACTTATACAGCCCTGTTACAATTTGTTGATCCTTGCTCTCAACATAAACTTTACATCTCCTCAAACTTAACTGCTGACTGGATGAATTCAACATGTCTATTCACTGAGCACTAATTTCATTAGTACTACAATAGAGTCACATCTTACTCAGCACTCTGCCTCTCTGAGTTTGTATTCCAGAGCAGAAATACAGGACCACTTTCATCCCCTTTCAAAACTTATTTCATCTGCAGTAAGTTCTCTTTGGAGGTATGGCTCTGATCTGGGACCTCCACGTCCTTCAGTGTGTGTTGTACTTAGTGTATTGCATGTATTTGTCAGGGACCATATACAAAGATAATGAGATGTATTGTAACAGCTTAAGCTACTAATTGCCATCTGCAAACTCAGGTGAATATAATCACTACAGTTAGTGGAATAATCACAAATTCAAGTCTATATACAGAAGCTCACTTCCCTTATCCCTTCCCCACTATCAACCTTACAGCCTGGTATGAAGCTATAGCTAATGTCCCCCTTCATGACAACTGTATGGCAGGGAAAGTTGGTGTTTACAGTAAGTTAGCAGTAACATTAACTCGGTGAGCTTCATCCCTTGCTATTTCTTATTTCCATCCTCTTGACTAAATGTGATCTCTTGTAGCAGCAAAAGAAAACAGAGACAGCGACAGGCAAAATGCCAAACCCAAGGCTTTAACACGACAGTCCACAAACAAAACAACCATCCACCGTCATCATTGTCCACTTCTTTCCAGTGTCTACGGGGAAGAAGTCTACTGACCTACTGAAGTGCTTCAGGTGGAGATGCCCAGCAGGTAGACATACCTGTGCTGACAACTGGATGCAAAACAGCCTTTATGTATCAGTTGAACATAAAACAGTGTTTTTTGTCAAATGCATGCTGAAAGAATGACATTTTCTGACACACCGAAACAATATGGGAATTTGCATTTCCAATTAAATTTACAAATGGGTTTTAGCAGGGAGGCTGTCACACTCACTTAAAGCCATTTGATGGTGTTGATGAAAGTTGTACAGATCTTCACATCTGCTCTTACGTCTCACATTAAAAGCCTTTCATTAGTTCATAAAAGGCATAATTATGCCCTTCTCTGGTGAGCTTTTAATGTAGTCTTTGATCGCTGACAAGGTAAGAAAAGGACAACAGAGGAGAAGCAATTATTTTGCAAATGCTCAAGCATTCCATATACGTGTGACTGCCCGGTATGTTTGGCCTAATCGTGTAAGGCCATGTAAATATTAGGGCTAACTTATGTTAGGCTATTTAAAAGATGTTTAAATAACAGCTTTAATTGAAGAGTTTAGTTTCACCAATTATACAACATAGCCTAAACATACATTAGACTTTGTGGCAACTGGTTGAAACTGAAATTACACCAGTATCACAACAGAGTGTTTTGTGAGGTCGCGGAAACAATAGAGCATTAATTAAACTTCCTCTTAACTACATATACACACACTCACACATAATTCACACACCTTATGTTTGCTGAGCTGATAGCTTTCCGAGCACATAGATTATTTAAGTTATTAATTTAACAAAGTTAAGAAAGGAACTTAGATGAAAGAGCATAGTCAGAGCTTCTCTCGGTATAAGCTCAGAAGCAATATTAGCAGTGGTGTATTCATTTACTGATAATCTCTTCGTACTTTGAAGCAAATATGCCTGTGAGGTTTAAGTAACAATGACCAAAAGCACTGAGTGAAGATGTGATTGCTGGCTATTCTCCAGTGAGAGGATTATGGACTTTACAGGCTGCTACAGTACACAGGATTTTCTTTACTGCAGACGTATTTCATTGCAAAATTATGTAACAGCTCGAATTGTGCATACACATTATAGAGCTTGTTTTTGTTTGACTTTATTTTCTGAATGTGTGGATTTGTGAAATGAGCAAACAAGTAGCAGTGAGTGCCGGAGAGGAAATGCGGAGTTTGAGGCAGCTTCTTTCCCGTCTTGGATCAGGAGGTTTGCATGCCTAATTGGAGCCTGGCAGCCGGTGGTGACTGGCTCCATTACAAGGAGCCTACAACAGTCAGCTGTTGGTGCTTAACATGCAAGTCATGTTGGAGCGAGCACACACTGTGCAGGGCCAGACAGCACTGAGGAAGGCCACACTGGAATGCAAACATTATGAGGATGTACAGCAAAAAAAGAGACACAGGTGCACCTTTTTTTCTGTATCTCTATATTTACCCATCTGTGATTTCTGATCTGATTGTTAGTGCTACTGTTTTCCAGACGTGAGAAGTAACAGAGTACAAATACGTCACTTACATACAGTTTTCAGATGTCTGCGCTTTACCTGAGTATTTTTCTTTAATTCATCTTTTTACATCATACATGTTGACACAAACATCTGCGCTTTCTACTCCTCACATGTTCAAAACAGGGTCATTACTTCAGCTTAAGTGCATTTGAGGAGAATTCTAGATTTGGATTTTAGAAAAGACAAGCCCTGTCGTGTGTTATCAGTAGGTAAAATATGGCAATGACATAAAACAGATCAGACGAACATTTTTTAATTGACATATCAAGACAAAAATAAACAAGACACGTAATTAATGGAACAAGATTTAAAAGAAATGAAGACATGTCCTTCAAAGGCTTAGTTTTGACTGTGACACGTACATTTCAGGGCAAGTTGAATCATTACTTCATTTTTACACAAGTATCTGTATCTTCGACCGGCGTAAAGAATGTGTGGACTCTTGCCACCTCTGCTGTTTACACCCCGTGGTCAAGAGAAAAAAGTCCACACGAAAGGGACAAAGATGGAGACCACAGTGAGGTCCAAGCACACGAGTCACCAAATGTTATCCTCTCAGCGCAATCCACAGGAAACCAATTTTCTCAGAGAAGTCTCATTTTTTCCATCTCGCAGGAAATTGGGTAGACAGGTATCCCCTTAATTCCCCTCAGGCCGTGAGAGTGAGGTAATGGAAAAATGAATTCTCAAAATATAATGGCACAATTTTGATCTTAAATTGATGCAATTCCATTTGATGTGAAAATTTATGGGCCATTTTATTGCCATTAGTTGCTAGTAGGAAGGGAATGGAGTTAGAGAAATTAGAAAAAGTAGAACATAAACAGAGACCCCTGACATGTGACACAAGTTCAGGCTCTTTCTGAAAACCCTAAATAATAGCTTTGTTGAGCAGAACCATAAGGCCTGAAACTATTCAGAGGAGCTGTTGACAATGTTGACTAGGCCAGAAATGTGCAGCACTCCACTTTACATCCTGAAGGCAGATTATGTATGCAACACCATCGTATTTGATTGTCTTGAACATCTGTTACACCGTGCACACAAGCATACTCGAGTTGGCAGAGTTGAATGGAAATGTTTTATTTGAACTGAATGCAAGAACAAAAGAACCCTCTACTAATGCATTTTGATTTAAAACAACTAAAGTTATGTTAAGTTGTGTGCTGTTCATAACAGAATTTATACGCACGCTAATGTAACGCCTGATCAATCGGCAGGTCATATCTCCGACAGAAGACGTGGATGTTTTTGCTCATTTTCAATCAGGCAAAACAGGGAAAATGATCCTTTTCATGAATTCAGCTGTTAATAAATTCCGCATACTTCTGTCTCCCTGGTTTTTCACTCACATAATTGCTTATTGCTACTCCCGTCATCCTCTAGACCAAATAGGTAACAATTGTGGGCTCATCTGAGATTAAGTCGAAGCAGATCGGGAAGCGGCGAGGGTGTCCATTGTCGAGCCACACAACTCTGTTCCACAACTTCCTCACATAGATGAATGTTCAAGCTGAGCTGGTTCAGTCCTTCCAAACTTGCACTCTTTTATTTTGTCTTTTTTGATGAATCCTGTGTGGAGAAAATTCTGTCAGAGGTAGGCATTTCCCTAACAGAGAGAGGAAGTCATAGCTCTGTTAGTTTCTCATTTTACTTTTAGAATTAGGAAAGCGATCTGATCTGACCTCTGCAATCCCTGTGTCTGTGTGACATTTATTCAGCTCAAGGATTTCCAGGAAATTATTAATACAAGCAAAGCTTTATAAAGGTGAATTCAAACTAAACACAAACCAAACTAAATGCAAACTAAACTTTGCATTGCATGGCTTTTTACATAGGCTGTGCTCATTCTCTCAGCTAACTGAGACTCAACTAAACTCAAACCCTGACCGAGTGTGTATAAACTGTGCCATTATGGAATGCATTATTGTGAGACTGGCCCATTCTATTTCATAACTCTTTGTCAACAGTGCTTCTTTCAACCATGGTGATTCAATACCTGTAACCATGTCATTATTATTGTTACCATGACAACCAAGGTCCTCAAGAAAGTACTTAGAGTGATTTTCCCTAAACATGGGCTGGGTTGTCTGTCAGTTTAAATGGAATGAAATGTAAACAGATTTACCATGTGACTTTCTGTTATAAATCTTGCATATCCAACCCCAATAGCTACATCTTTAATCTGCACTTCTAAAACACAGCTCAGCTGAGCAGTGACGTCGGCTTGCATTAGTTGATTGGCATCTGACATTTCATCCATACCTCACCTTTACAGGCTCATTTCTCAACTGCTTGACTATCTGATGGGAGTCCTCCCAGCAGTAGCTGGTATTAACAACACTACCTGTTGCTAATACCAGCCATGGTGTTTTTAGACTTGCTTTGAAGACCTGATGCAAAAATAAAGTATCAATCACAAACCAAGAAGGGCCCTCGAATATGTTCTTCCCTGAACCCATCAAACCTCTCAGAAAAGCATTCCTCTAATCTCAAAGCTTTGTCAGGCATGGCAAGTCAAGCCTATGTACCCATTTCCTGAGATCACATATAGTATAGAGTCGGTGCGAGCAACGGTTCCAACCCCACCTCCTCCCCTTTACTCTTGCAGACTTCCGAAAGCTTCTCCACATCCCCCAACTCCTGCACTTCCTCGCCCTAACAGCTGTAGTTTGATCTGCACTTATGGAATACAGTGAGAGTTTGAAGTTGGGGTTGCATTAGCTGATTGGCATCTGCCGTTTCATCCATGCAATACTCAGTTCTCAGCTGCTCGGCTATCTGACTGGACTAATCCCAGCAGAATATTCATATCTGCTTGTATTCTTTGAGAGCTCCTTACAAGTGAATAAATATTTTCCATTAGATCATTTTGCGCTTTTGTCGTTTGTCAAAAATTACAAGAGTAACCTGTTACTTGTTATATTATATTATTATTTTGCATTATGTTACAAATTTTAAACTGAATTTTGTTTTTTTCCTCCAAAACTACTTCAAACTGCTGATTTTGTCCAATCAACAGTTTCATTTCCAACTGTATTCAATTTAGAGACAATAACAAGTAAATTCTCACTCTAGAGAAGGCGGAGGCAGGACATTATTCAACCATTTAGCTTCACTGGTGACATGAAGGTTACTTTCATGTTCATCAACCAAATTATTAATCCATGGGGGTATTAGACAGATTTTACATAACATGATCCCCTCAGCCGATGAAAAATGTCCTTTGTGGCCCTGAAGGAAGCTTTTGAAAATCTTTTAAAATGACTGATGTTGTTATCAAGGTTATCACATGCTGAGCCTGAGATTAATAATAATAATAATAATAATAATAATGAAATTCAATTTATATAGCTCTTCTCATCTACAGAACCAGATCTCAAAGTGCTTCACAGTTCAAAGTAATCATGGCCCACTTTGACGTCTTAAAGGAAGGCCTGTCAATAAAAGTGGGTTTTTAGATCTGATTTAAAAGCATCAACAGAGGGGGCGGCTCTGAGATGGTCCGTGGGGGAAAAGTGGCAGAATGCTCGATCTCCCATTGTCTGGAGATGTGTGGGGGGATATGGAGCTGAGGAGAATGGCTGGAGCGTGAAGGTTTGTGGAAGCTGATGAGGTCACTGAGGTAGCTGGGGCTTTGACCAATTATTGCTTCATATGACAGGAGGAGGACTTTGAACTGAATCCTGTAGTGGACCGGGAGCCAGTGAAGTAGAGCGAGTATGGGTGTTATATGGATGTTATATGGGCTGACTTTTCTGAACCAGTGAGGACTCTGGCAGTGCTGTTCTGGATGAGTTGTAGACGGCTGATGGACTTGGCAGGTAGACCGGAGAGAAGTGCATTACCATAGTCAATGCGTGAAAAAATGAATAACATGAAACAGTATTTTCGCGTCCGCTTGAGAGAGAGAGTCTGGCTATGTTTTTGAGGTGGAAAAAAAGAAGTCTGACAAATGTGATTAATGTGAGGGTGGAATAAAACGCCAAGGTTTGTGACAACGTGGGAGACGGGCATAAGTTGACCATCGAGGGATGGGCAAATGCTGCCGGCTTTGAAGAGTTGGTTGGTGGTGCCGCTGTGGATTGCCTCAGTTTTATTGCTGTTGAGCTGCAGATGGTTGTTGCTCATCCAGGAGCGGATGTCTTCCAAGCAAGTGTTGAGGGTGGAGATTGTGTTGGAGGGATTGGGATGGGTTTTGATATAGACTTGGGTGTTGAAAGTTGATGTTATATTGTCTGATGATATGTCCAAGTGAGAGTACCTGGAACCCCGCAGTGACATAGTATTTCCCGTTGGAGAGGTACAAGGAAAACCATTTCAGGGCTGTGCCTGTGATCCTGGTGAAGGTCTTGAGGCAGTAGAGGAGGACATTGTGGTCATGATGTCCCTGGTGACATGATCAACCTGAACTGAAATCAGATGAGGGGGTAGGCCTTACAGAATTGAGGTACATTTCCAGTGATGATGAGGTCCAGTACGTGGCCACGATTGTGGGTGGGGCCATTCACATGTTGGAGTCAAGGTGGGACAAGAGGTCAGCAGCCAAGGGACAGTTGGGGGAATCCCTGTGTATGTTAAAATCCCTCAGTATCATGACATTAGTGTGAGTGGGACAAAATGAAGGGATTAAGTTAAAAAACTCTGGGATGAAGGATAAGTTGGATTTTGGACGATGGTAAACAAGTACAACTGTTAATAATTTAGGTGGTAGATATTTAAGAGCGAGGCACTCAAAGGACTGGGTTTCAGGAACAGACAGTGGTTGGAGGAGTCCTTGAACAGAAATGCAATGCCACCACCACGGCGATGAGCACAGGCTTTTTCAATGTATTTATATCTGGATGGAGATGTCTCATTTAGGTAGAAGAAATCGCGATGGCTGGCAACAGCGTTTTCGGAATGTAGTCATGTAGAGGTGTCGTAGAAAAGCTCCAAGTTGAGTCAGAGTTAAAAACGCAGATGGAGAAGCGGCCAACAAACAATGCCAGCATCCTCTCTCGTCCTCTCTGGTCACGTGCACAAATAAATAAAAAAACACTTGCATTATAAAGTGGAACTGTGAAGTTTGAGTTTGCCAAAAAGAAGCTACCTGACTGCATATAATGTTACAGCAGGGAGCGGGTTAGATGTTTAGCTTGACCCATGCTAGGTCCTTAAAGTCACAATATCAGGCACGGAAAAACTTGAGAGACTTGCAAGAGACACGAGTAAATTTATCTAAGTGCGGTACTTACTTGCAGAAGTAGCCAAAGAGTAGAACACTCATCTGAATTGTAAAGAGAAGCAAATTTGCAGGTGAAGAGTGAATCTACATAACAGCTGTTATTTTCAGCCTCCTACCAGAACTGACTTTGAGCGTTTTGTTTCTAATTTGCGTTTCCAATCCAGATAAATTAGCTTTCAGAGGCTCATTCCCAACTGTCTATACCACTTATCATTAACCTGCTGTACTTGAGAAACTACACAGAGCAGTGAGCAGCCGTTTCCATGTTCAGTGTGTGGGTGTCAGACTTTAATCAAATTGACATAGACGTGTCAGTGACTAAGCTCCTTCTCCTCACATCTCTCAGTCATTCACCACCACAGCTTTGTCAGGATTACAGTTATTGCTATCATTCCCTCCACCCGCCACCACTTCAGTTGACATCCAAGAGCCTTACAAGTGGAGTGGAGTCACATCAGAGATGCAGAAATCAACACTTTCACATGCTTTATTTTATACCATAATCAAATAGTCATGACTCCATATAGCTGTTGAAGAATGTGAAGCAACTTTTGAAATGTTGCAAAAAAAAAGAAAAAGAAATGTGAATTACGTACATTTCTATCAGCTGGTTTGCAGTGAATAAACTATGCTGCGTAGTGTCTTCAGTTGGCCTTTGAAGGACATTTCTACTGGCTGTTTGTGTGCAATATTAATATAATGTGAAGACTATTAAACCATTTTCTCATGTTGTGATTTTTACATCATTTACATCCTGTTACGTTTGTCATTTGTGATATTCACTGATGGATACGCCACAGGATCATTTAGGTTGAAATCAGTGTGTAGTGATGCAAAATAATGACAACACACAAATATCTATTCAGTAAATAAGAGTGATGATTAAAACTTGTCAGTGAAGTAAATACACTCGTAGACATAAAGGAGCTAACTAGAACCACATAGGGTTCTTCTTATGGATTGTCCCCATCAGAGAACCCTTCTTTGTTCTTGGTAGAAACTTTCATGAAGGTTCTACTTTCAAAGGGTTCTACCTAGAACCATCTGTGAAAGGTTCCACCCAGATGAGCCCATTCTCACTCCCAAGCTGTCACATACTACGTCATGAGCCCTCGGTGTCCGTTTTAACCACCAGAGCAACAGTGCACGGAGTTTGTTTCATTCACAGTTCTTTGTGAGAGTGGGACATGTGACAGCTAATACATAAATAGACTTTAAGTGGCACAATCACATATTCGTGCTTTGTCAGGTGTCCTGTGGAAAATGAAAAAGACCAGATGAGCGCACATTTCTGGCTGTTGCTCCTTATTTCCACACTAATCACCTAAATATGGGATACAGACTCATTCAGAGTATTCTGAGTTACACAAATACCATATTGTTTTTTCAAATTAACAAAAAGATTCATGGAATAAAATAGACTCAGTATGAAACATGTGAGCTTTGCTAATGTCCATAAACTTAGCTACTGCACTGATAATGCAATACCATTTGAAACATGGGCCACCCTTGATCTTACAAAGAACCCTTGAACGATCCTTTCTTCAAAAGCAAATGGTTCTGGGTAGAAGCTCTGCCACTCAAGAAGAGCCCTTTTGGAATCGCTATTTCTAAAAGTGCACTCAGGTAAAGAACAAATACTTGGAAATTCTACTTAACTACAGTAACAAGGTATGAGCTAATGAGAAGCTATGAGAAAGTACAAAGTACAGCAAAGGCTCTGGACCATCAGAAATGTGCCGGTTAATGGAAAGTCATCTCATGTCCTACACTACGTCCTGAAGAATCACACTCCTCTGCTAATCAAAAATCCCACCCCTTCCTGTCATCTCTAAATTAACAAATCCCTGATACAATTCTGGTTATTACACAGAGACCAAACAGTGAGATGTCCTTCTTTCCTCTGTCTAATTTGGGCCTCTTTGCTCTGACAGCGCCTAATTACTAAACCTGGAGAGGCTGCAATAGAAAGGCTAGAAAGGCTGAAAGGGGCAGCGGAGAGGACAAACAACAAAAGCGTGACTTCTGGCTGAGTATAGATTACATATAAAACCAATCAGAGCAAATGGTGGAATAATTCTAAAACAAAGAATGACGATGAAAGCCCTGCTGGCAGCCTCTAGGCCTCTGCCGATCTTTACAACCCACAAGAGAGAGCAAAGAGATGTACAAAGTTTGGCTCTGGTGGCTGTGCTAGTAAAATGATTTTTAATAAAAATAGTGATATTTGGCACCATTTTTAGACCATATCCTGTATATATATTGCACAATGCAATATATTCCATTACCCATATTGCCAAAGAAAAGGCCTGGGGTTTAGTACCAGTAAGTTCTTTTATTTTTAATTCTCCAGTCAGGACCACACGTATTCATAACAATTCAAGGCGACAGACAAGTAGAGACATTTGTTTTACCCAACATGACAATCTCATACTTATTTACACTATTAATAAGTAACATAATATAATCATCTATATAAAAGACAATTATGTTAGTATCATTAACATAATAAAATAGTCAATATTTCATTATTGTATTATTTCTAATCCTTATCAGTCAGATAATCTTGCTGCTGTCTGAAAGTGGTGAAAGATGACACGAATTGAGACTGATGAACTAAACAGCCAATCGTGGCAGCAGTCTTTTCCTTGATCAGTGAGTCACCGACACTAGGGAAAACAAGGGAAACCGGGTCTCTATGTTATTCAATACAAATTACACTATTATACCTCAGTAAACTGAGGTAGTGAACTGTGTTTGATAGACACATTTCTCTGCTATTTACTGGTGGATATGTCTGAGGTTCTGCTCGCTGTATCAAGTACCGATGACTCAATAGACCTGAGGAAAAAGAGAAATTGCAAAGCTGACACTCATTGTTTTTCTCTAACCTAATATGGACAGTTGTATATTGACATATTGGCTGTTCTGCAAAGGTGGAGCCAAGGTCTGGCCTAGGGTGGCACCGCAAGCTGCGCATGTACTCATAGACCTGAACTTACATCCAGTGCCAACCATTTATTAACAGGCAAATAAAAAAGGGTCCTTTTTGCCACCGTTATAGGTTTTTTCTTTTGGATCAAATGAGGGTTACATAAAAAACGTATGTATATATGACTACCTCTGGTGTACTCAACTTGAAACCCAACTGTCTGCTCCACGAATGGCGACACCAGCGCACCGCAAGCAGAGCTACACCTCCGCCATGTTGGACTGTTGTTGGACATTTAGTGGTAAAGACCAATCTGGGAGAGGATATTAACTGTAGTCCACACTCAAACATGGGAGACAGTAATGTACCTTAACGCTGGATGTGATGCGCTCTAAAACAGAAGAATAAAAGGAAAACAAGGAAGTCCGTTTGGAGCTACTGTAGAAACATGGAGGTGCAACATCGCAGATGTGCTACGTATGTATATAGAAACGGTTCATTCTAAAGTAACAAAAACACAACAATTCTTTGTTTTAGTGAGATTATATACTAATGTACATAATTATGAATAGTATATTCAATTTCTACAATTAGATCATCATAAACCATTCCAAATTTTCTTTAACCAGTTGGTTACATAAAAAAAGATCATATATGAGTTGTCATGGTGTACTTTAACATGCTTACATGAACAAATGATCAGTGTGAGTGGCCAAACAAACTGAACTACAGCCATAGACTGTATAGTAACTAGTGGCCGGAGGAGCCGTGACGTCACCCACTGGTTTCTGAACTGTCGCTTTGAAGCCACGCGTTTTAGCCGTTGCCGTGTTGGCTCTTTGGAGCCAGAAGTGACCATATTTGGATAAAAGGGGTGGAGCTGTGGGAGAGCGAGTGAGAGACACAGCAAACGGTAAACTTCATCAAGCAGTTGCGTAACATTGTACGGATAATTACTTAGTTTCAGTAATTAACCACAACTACAGTCAAGCTGACTGTCAGGAAACAATATGTTTTATTCAATAAACAAAAGCTGTGAAAGTCAGACTCAGCAGATGGAGAAATAATTTAAAGATGGACCAGAACACTTATTAGAGGCTCCAAAACAAATGACTACTGGAGAAAAAAAAAAGAAAAGATTTTAAACACTGACTCTGAAAGCCTGATTTATTAAACATGTGAGCAAACTTTAACAGTGGTTAAGTTTGTTAGATTATTTCGTGGGAGATGTTGTGAAATACGCAGGCTGCTCCTGAGGACTGGAAAGTTGTTTTGACTTAATTGTGTTCTGCATTATGTATCTTAACAGGAGGTACTCCCCTAAATGCTCATTTGGTTTGATTTATTGCACTTCTTCTCTACAGCACTCCATGAAAAGTGTTTCTATGTGTGCGTGGACCAGATCTGACCTGAATCTGTCTCAGCTCCTACCAATTAACTTCCTGCAGGGTCTCTCTGTCACAAGGTCAGATCCCACGGTACAATATAATTAACAACAATACAACGGAGGTTGACTATCATTTGGAAGAAGAAAATGTAATAGGCAAAGGGAATTCAGACATGACTGCAATAATTTAAACCCCATAAGTACACAGCCAGCTTACTTTTTGAATATATAGCTTTTGCATGCATATATTTGTTTAGATCATTAAACTGGATCATTATTGTTATTTAATTCATCTTATGTCTAAATCTTGCACATGCATAAAGTCAGTCTGCATGAGTTTGAACCAGTCTGTCTATTCTGGTCTGCGCTGACTCAAACTTTTGCTGAAATAAATCTTTGGACAAACCAGACTGTGCTGTGGTTACTGCTGGCAACCTGCTACAATGTCCTCATTCAAACTCCTGTAAAAAGCAGAGTGCTTTTTCGTCCCTCCTATTTTAAGCACTTACTTCTCTACATCAAGTGCAGCTAAAAAAAAAAAACAACAGCTTTTAAAGATTCTTTAGCCATGCTTGTATTCTTAATGCATTTGGCCTGGGTTAAAGCGAAGAGCCGGCTCTCAGTGCCTGAACACAGACCATTACAGAAAAGAGAATTCTGAAAAGAACTTACACCAAGAACATTTATCATAAGACAAGGTTTTGAGGCAGGTGTTTTTAAAAGGCAGAAATTGGATGGAAAGAAACAAATTTTAAAAATCAGCTAATCAGAGCTAGAGCACTGTAAATCTGTTGGAGATGACGCATCAGGGACAGTAAAGTGCTCTTGATGTTTGAGACACTTGTTTTTATGTTAGAAAGGTCCTTGAAAATATTTAATGAGTAAAACTGACATCAAATGGACAAGTGCTACACGATAACACAGGAGGAAATTATATATTTTTTCTGTTGCTGTTGTTTGATCAGGAGCTACAAATGTGTTTTTGACTGCACCTCTTCTGAACCCCTTATGCACTTCCTTTAATACCTTGTTGAAGGTTGTATAAACATGACGATTTCAGTCAGGGCTCATTTTGCAAAGCAGGTGGTAACAGCAATCAATGTTTTATGAATCCAGGTCCAAAAGTTTCCTGTAAAATGAGTTTTGTACTGACCACTGGTGGGCAGCAAACACTACTGTTAGAAATGCAAAAGAAGATGAGCAACTGGTGATGTTTAAAGAGATGGATATGAGGCCAGCTTTCTGCCCAGTAGCCAACTACTGCACTGCAGCCAAAAACTCTCCTGAACTTAAGATCCAGTGTTGTTTAACACACTATGAAATTGGCTCATGGACTAAGATTAATCATGCCCATTACCTGCATGATGTTTTTTTTCTTCTCTATCCATACTCAATATTCTGCAAAGGGTCCATACACAGTGAATACATCTACGTGATGCACTTTGAGTTTTGCATTTTGGCGTTCTCCATCTTGGTTTTTGGGAGCCAGAGGTGACCATGGCCCAGTAGCAATCTCCACCCTGAGCCCTGATCACTAAACCGTGAGGCTGTGAGGGCTCGAAATGGTATACATACAATGGAATGGGATATTACCTTGATGATGCAAACCCAAGTTTGTGGGATAGGAACTATTTTAAGGTCCTTAGTTTACTACAAGCTAAGGCGCTTAATGTACTGACCGACTGACTTCCAGGCTCTGGTCTTATGTAGAGGAGAGGTCAAATAATATATTTACACACTTTTTGTAAAAATAGCATCATAAAGTATAAATAAACATAAATGGTTGATGATTTGGTGCATAATAATATCTGTGCATTCCTCTGATTTAATGTGCTTTTATGAACAGATGTGTTTCTTCTAAATTCAGGCATTTTCTGTAACCCTTTAAAAAATGACAAGATTTACATCCCAGTATTTTTGCTCATTCCTACTGTTATCTGAATCAATTTATGAAGTTGGTAAAATTTGTTGTGATCCATAAGTATGGATACATGGCTGGACTGGACAAATGAGTGTTCAGTCTCTTTACACAACAGTTCAAATGTGTTCATTTACCCGTGACCAACACAACTCGCAGAAATTACCCAGCATTAAATATGATCAATATTAGCTGAATCTACATACTTATTTATCCAAAACTAACACTTTTAAAAGGCTCCTATTTTCAAGTAGAAAAAAAAGAGTAGAAAATGTTAGTGCTTACGTTGGACATTCAGACAGAAACGTATTCCTTTCAGGCCAGAATCCACACTTTCCATTTCTTTGCTGTGTGAGTGCAAAACTCATCTGATAATCAAATGGAACCATCAGTGAGGACGTAATGAGCAGTCAACGTCCATTTCCAGTTTCCCTTAAAGTTGTATTTTTTTCTAGCATAACTCACTTTTCTCTCTGCATGCTTACACAAAGACCAGTGAAGTAACCAGTCTGCACCCTAATTAACTAATGAGGCCAAAAGGGCTAAAGCGCTGGTCCATCCTCTTTCTTTGTCCGACCCTGAGCTGGCCCTTCATCTCAACCCGCTCATAATCACTGCAGAGCTACACAACACTCCCCAGCATACTAATGCCAAAAAAAAGTAATACACCAAGCACAGCAGCAGTCACCTTAAATCATCTAAAGTATATTTAGGTCTTGTTCATTTTACAGAGATCAGTTCTCGAGAGGATTTCCACATTACAGCGGAAACACAATCACTGTGTGCAGCAGAGATTTCATCCTTTCTGATCACATTCTTTTAGGCTTTAAGTGGTATGTTTTTTTTACTGCACATAAGCTCACAGTAGATCTGCTGTTCGCAGCTATGAAAGCAGCTGGAATAAATCCCACTGAAACCAAAGCACGAGAACATTATTAGGAGAACACATCCCGAGGTGTATCTGATTCTGGAAGTTGTTACCTTCACTCAGGCCTCCAAGGTTGTGCTCCTACAGCAGGTTATGTTGTGCTTTGTATACAAGATTTTGCTGAATGCCAGTTCTGTAATAAATAATACACAGATAAATATAAAACCATGCAGTGTGCAGTGGCTGGGCGTGATGCATTTTATATCCTCGGGTTACTCATCCTTCATTTAACACCAGAGCTACCCAAAAGATGCAATATCTGTAATGATTCCAGAGCCCGTTCTCACTCCCAAGTCAGCACATACTGCTACTTGGTTATAACAGAAGTCCTTTATCTGGTCTTTTCTTTCCCATAGGTTAAAAAATATTCAATATTCTGAAATGAACAGACATGAGCAACATCTTTGCATGTAGCCATTTCATCTTTTTTGTAGAAGAAAATACTCATTTGCGAAGCGTCTCATGATATCATGAGCGTAGGAGACAAATCCAAAACAGATTTCATTTCAGACTGTCTTTGTACAGACTTACGCAGGTTTTTGGCTAAAAGCTTTCCTGCACACAGAGTGTGTGAGGAGCAGCCGTTGTGTTATCCTTCATGGGCCAGCAGCCTCATCTGAATTGTTGACAGTCGTTAAATGACCCGAGAGGCATTTTTGACAGCGAGTGGTTTAGATAAACTTGCTCAAATGGATTCAGTCAGAGCTTCCCCCTCCAGGCACCTGAAAAAGTCCCCCCCCCGACCCACCCCAAAACCAGGGGCGAGTGGTTATCACATATCTGCTGCCAAAACACTATTCTCCAGATACATGTCAGACCTATGTGTTTGCACAAGGAGAGGACAGATAATGTACAGATGTAGACTGTAGTTCCAGGACTCATCTTAAACCCCAACAGCAGAGACAAGATGTGACTAAACCAGTTCAAGTGAATTGGTCACAGCCACTATTTACAGAATCCAGGAAAAAATGAATAAAGAGTATACCTTTCAAAAGCTAGTCCCAAATGAAGGCTTGTAGACACAAAGGAAGTGACCTGGGTTAAACCTCATCACGGCATCTGAATTAATGCCGTCACTCTGCCAGAGGACAGTAGATGGCACCCATCACAGAAGGTTAGGGGGAGAAAATGAATGAGGTCCATGTTGTGTTTTCCAGAGAGGAGGAGCTGACCTCTGTTCCAGGTTTCACCGTTATCAGTCGAACACACTCATCAAGTGGATGGCCTTTTGGTATTAGGTTCTGCCCTTTGGGGTCAATGCCTTTTTTAATCTGCGTCTCCACTGCCTGATAAAGTGCCATGTAGTGCAGCACACGTTTGTGTGGGTGCTGATTAGGCCAGTATTAAGGGTGCTGTGTTACATAATGTGGAGAGGGAAAATAACAAGGACAGATGCTCTCCCTAAAAAAATGCTTTCCCTGTTTTTGCAGCACTATTAGCAGAATAACACAAAGTTTTTATCCAAACCTGTCTACCACAAAATAATCTTTGTATGTGAATAAATTGCAACTGCTGTTATGTTTTCTTAGAAATGTAATGCTGGCCGCATTATGTTTTGGTATCAGGGTAATAGTGCCTGTTGGCCCTGAATTTACAAGGAAATTGTTCACAGACAACATAATTGTGTTTCTACCAACTGAACCACCAACCTGATCTCATTCTCTAATATGTGCTGGTTGTTACCAGGTGACAGCCTATGGGGCTGAAAAATGAAGCCAATGTTTAAGTACCAAAAGCTGTAGTTCCTCAAATGTCCACTTGACATAGTGAGTCAATCCCCATAGACCAGCTTCAGAATTAGCCCTTCCATCAGTTGAGTTAACTTTTTAAAACAAGAACAGTCAGTTCAACAATGTGTCCACCATCCTTGCATCAGCAGCATCCATGAATCTCCTTTATAACAGCTTACCTATGCTCTAAGTTATGCTGAGTTTCAAATCTGACTTGAAATAGAAAGTTAATGCACGGATAAACCATCTTACACATAGCTATGAGCGGATGCATCTGAAGGATTTAAAAACACTGCTGATTGCTATTATACAGCCATTAACCTGCAACTTGTTGGTATTACTAATGTTTGCAATTAGTGAACTGTCAGGCGTCGTGTCTCTTACTGTTTCTCAGTGATCCAAGCAAGACTTCCCACAGCAGTCACACGGATGACATAATGAAGTCATACAATATTGTCGTTGCACAGAAGCCCCATCAAAACGCCTGTTGGCTGTCCCTGATCAGTGATATGTTACACTCATAACCACTCTGACGTTGGCCATGAGGGCCTGATTTTGACACCTTAACGAGGTCCATCCATGAATTAAAATCGCAACACCCGACTTTTCTAAAATGGGAAATAATCCCTGAAATACGTGTGGATGGATGCGTACGTGGTGCGTGTACTGGTTATATTGTGTGCAATCGCAATACTAGTGAATTTCCAAATCTTTGTTCTCTTCTTAACATTCTGGACAGAGGTCAGACTTGTCAAAAGATCCAAGGGTGAGAGAATATATGTGTGGTACTTGAAATGGATTTTTTTCCAGACTTTGTTCTCATCTTTTTGTGTTATAGTAAATCAATCGTCTGCTGTCTGTAAAATAGCACAAACATTTCACTTTTTCCCCCAGTAAATGACTATCATCTTCATTTTGGCAGCGGTGAAAATAAGCAAGATGAAATCAGAAAATAACATTGAACTTTCCACTTTACAACACAATGACAGTCTCTTTAATGGTGCAAAGCAGAAGAAAAGTGATGCTGCTCCACTGAACAACAGTTGCTATTTCCTGTTAAAGATGCAGACAGACTATTTCAGTTGTTATCCCTTATTCTTGATCTTCGAAACAAAAACACCCAAAGCAAGAACAGAGAGGAGGCGGGGAGGAAGTTGTCATATTTTCTTTGTAACACAAAGCAATGTGCCTCATAGGAAGTGATCTTAATTTAGAGGAGCATAGACCTGGTAATTGTTACAGGTAATTATACAGATGTAGTGCGATTATTTGACAGAGATAAATGGCTGTTTAAATATGCTAAACATAGTAGTTTTAAAACAAACTGGGGGTGGCATGCATACGTGAGTGTGAAGTAGATGAAGCTGCTGGGGGAAGGGGGATAACAGCGAAAACAGCCCCACCACAAAAAAGCCAAATGTTTTTAACAGAACAAAATTGTCTTGTATTAAGAAAAACGTCTACCAATTGGATAAACACATTTTGCTTGGCTAGATTTCTTAAAGT
>JAPQRN010000007.1:808190-826349 GCA_037367275.1 Coranthus polyacanthus
TCATTCATAAACACAGGTGTATTTTTTGGATTTTTATTTATTGAATTGCTGAATGATGCTCAAAATCAGATATTGGTTATGTCAAAAACATGTTACTTCAGAACTGAGAAAAGTTTCTACAAATCAAACTATCTGCTTTAATTCAGCAAAAGCATGAACTTTGTATTTGTACATATATGTAATTGTTCACACCTCAGCTAGAGAGGACAGTTGAATTATGGACCTCTTCCAGTTGAATACCAATGACCTGAAGTATTAGGTGAAATGGGCCATGATAACACTGGAGATGTATAACACAGAACTGTTATACCTAATCATATATGTACAAACATGTATGCCCACAAGCATACAGATGTTCCACAACCAGCGTGTTAGAATGCAGCGAGTGAAGCCTTGAAGAAACATCTGAAACAGAGTGCACTCCTTTACCCCTGAAGCCAACTGTTCTGCCTACCTCATCTCGTCAATCTGCTGTTTGGAGCCTGGAGTAGCAAACCCAGCTGCCTCCCCCTGACCCGAGTTATCAACAAAGCGGCAAGCAACACGCTATCTGGCTGCTCATCCTCTCGGGGAGATTCTGATAAATGTAACAGTATGCAACCGGCTTACGGAAGGGATAATTGGGGATTCTAAAATTAATTTGACTTTTTATTTACCACATTCTCAGCAACACTCAGAAGCAAAGATTCTTAAATTTAGCATGAAATGCAAAGTAAAACATAAACTATACACCCTCCATAGTATCAATATTAGAATTATGTGCAAAGATGTTCATTTCCAGAAGTTTTTGATACCTTTGATCATTAAGCCAAAACCCTTCCACGGCCTCAAACGATTCCTTCTTCCCGGTTCTAGTTGTTTTTCAGCTCGGGTACTTACTAAAGGGGTAAACAGTCTGCTTTCCACTCCAACACTCCAGCTGGACTGAAGAAAAAAAAACAAACTATGTACTGCACTAAATGTGAGAAACGGGTGCGATCATTCTGTCCTGTCATGTAGGATGATGGTAAATTTTTCCAAATGGATCAATGAAACAAACTGAATATACATTCAGCGAAGGTCAACTTGTCTCCACTGCTTTGAAAATTCGAAAGTCCTGTTTAGCGGCAAGAGCTAGACAGACATAAATTGAGGTGGATGATAGCAATTCTGCAAACTGTACCAGGCATTCAAACAGCAATCCATATCCAGAGCAGTGCACTGGAAGCCATATTTTAATGCCCTTAGGAGAAGAAAACCTAGAAGAAAAACCCTAAGAGCTGTCACTCACTTGTAATTTTATGACAACACGGCAAGGAAAGTGGAGATGCTAGAGATATGTTTACTGTGCAGAGCAAAGTGATGACAGGTTGACAGAGCAGCATCCACTAATGAGTTTTTGAACAAAATGATGAGTATGCAGGAAAAGTAATACAGCTAATCATCATAAACATCCATTAATCAGTGCTTGAAACCAGGTTTTTACTCGACCTCAGTATCCTTTACCAAACAGTTTAAATTGAGATGAAAGCTCACAATCTGATGCTATAACAGGCTTCATGTTGAGAATACGGCAGAATAAGTTGTATTCAATGTGGAAGGTCACACAGTTGACAGCCAGTCAAAGAGACAGCCTTTGAAAGGTACTGAGAACAGACGTACTTGTCAATAATCTGTTCTGCAAACTTGAGATTCATTATATTTGGAAATCAATTCGACATCATTTGCTCAAATCTGACCTGAGCATCACCTGCCAATCTTTGAAGGGAGACTGTACGTAAAGATGGACGACATGGCGCTGCTGCCATCCATGATGTAAAAGTGGAGTGAAAACCCTGCTGTTACGGGAGCTGTTTTTATACCAATCAAATAACTTTAACCTTCAAACAAATTGATCAGGAAGATGAAGGTTTAATCCAGTATGAGCCATCTGCGGCTTGAAATCTAAGTCAGTGCTGGGGGATGTTAAATATTACTGATGTTCACTAGATGCTGGTTCCAATGAACTTATCTTTAGTCAAGTCAATACATTTTTTTCCAGACATCATTCTGGTCTCCTCTTTATTTGGACCATCTAATAATAGTGCTGGTCCTTAGAACAGAAGGCTTGGATGTCTGCTGTCTGGGATTTGATTGACAGGTCGCTCTTCTGCCGAATCAGAGTTTCGGAGCTACTCTTTATTGAATTAAACTGATTTTTTCCCAGACCTGCTCTTCTCTACTCTGCTTGAGGTTAAGAAGTTACTCTAATAAGACCAGCAAATGATTTTGTTATGCAAATGTATCACGATGTTTACTGTTTTACTGTTTTAGAAAGTTAGCGTTAGCTCACCACCACCCATCACCCCTCATGGTTTCCACTCTCTTGGCCAGATATAGTCATTCTGGCTCCAAAAAGCTAAGATAGCAGTCGACAAAATGCAAACTTGAGTCTTCAAAAAGAAACTTTTGTACAGTCTACGCTTTGAACACATATCAGACACATGAAACTGGCCTAAAAAGACAGGAATCACCTTTGGGGTGGAAAAAATACAAATATGGGACATAGTTTGGCCCACTGAGTGACTTTGAGGGAGCTCAGATTTATGACGTATACTGCAGCCAGCCACCAGGAGGCGGATGAGATGGTTTGGCTTCACTTTTCGGGAGCTGTCACTATGTTTAAGTTTATATACAGTCTATGGGACTTAACTGTAACTTAATTGAGACACAGAATGTGAGGAATGTATGCGGTGCATTTTACTGACACTGCAAACACTATTCCAACGCATATGGATTGCATCTAGTGGGTTTTAGTTTCAATGATATACTACATTAATTATGGGATTTTATCGCTGTTTTTATGTTCAATCTATGTCTGCTTTATGTGAAGCATGTAATTTCTTCACTGTGAAGCACTTTGAGCTCCATTTCTTGTATGAGTTGTGCTATAAAAGTAAAATTATTACATATTGTATGAATCTGATCGGCGTCTCCTTGCTACAGATAACATGACTCCTATGAGGGCAAATAAAATCTCAGGGATGACGTAAAGCAGAACGCACGGAGATGGAAAACAGAATTTTGTGTGGTCATCTATTGACTTCTTTAACCGACGACAAAGATACCGTTCCATATCCATAACCATATCAATAGGTACGAGTGAAGACTGGAAAAAGAAGGTGCAGATTGAAGTAGCCCACATTTGATGTGAATCTTTTGTACTGAAACAGCTTTGCAGCAGTGAGAAAACAGTGAATATTTTGCAATACTGCAGAGCTTGCAAAAGACTTGCTGAAATTGTCATGTGAAGAAAAAACTGTGAAGAACAAAGGACATGCTGTTTGGAACTCCCCAAATGCTTCCAATTTCTCACCCTGTGTGCTGCATATCTGTGGTCTGCTGTGGCTGGCTCTGTGTGTTCTTGTGTTTTCTTTGACTTTGTGTATATGTTTATGTGGCACACACACACACCGTGTATGTGACTGTGTCAAGTCGAAGGATTTATATGTTGGCGGCCTATTTTGCCTGTGGCAGTGGTGGCCAGTGCGTGGCTCTGAGCTTTGTCATGGTAAATAGAGACCTTTGGTAGTATGCTTTACCCAAAGTGTCTTTTGTCCTCCTCTGGCCCAACAAACAAAGGCAGGATCCCATGGGTCCAGATATACATAGGAAAAGCTGCCAAGATTTACAGGCATGGAAGTACTGGGGGTCTACGTAAGCACAACCTGGAGCCAAGCCCAAGCCCATCTTGTGTCCCTTTGCTTCTGTCCTGTTTCATAGAAGACTAGCCAATTACATTAACTCGACTCCACTGAAGTACATTGGTACAGGGTAAAGAACACTCTAGGTCATTGATGTTACATGGTGTTGCATTTGTTGGACACTGAGTGGAGTGTTTCTTTGTGAGTTAACATCCCCTACCTGGTGATCGACCACTTAAAAAATGTACCCAAGTACAAAGTCATTAGATCCCTGAACCTGACAACTCTTATTAGTGCCTTTCACAATGACCCACTTGACCACTAAAGGAAGCAGTTCATTTTTTTTCCCCTTACCTTTTGATTGAACTATTGTAAAGGTTTGTTTTCAGCATCTTAAACAAAAAATCCAGCTCTTTACCAATGATACATGTTGCAATAGGTCAAATATTCACTGATTTACATAAAATGGAGAACATTTTAACGCTCGATGTGTACACTTTAGGGGAATTTAAGGGGATCTAATTGCAGAAATGACATGTAGTATTCATAATCATGTTTTCATTAATATGAAAATATGAATTATTGTATGTTCAGGAAGGCAACAGACCATTCTTAGTCCCCAGAGGATCAGTCCTTCTCATTGTATACACTCCATGGACTGTCTTCTACCACCGATTGCAGGAAAACATTTGTACAAAATAGGATTAGGCAAATATTTGAACAACATTAATCAACATAACGACTTTCTAATCATTTCACATTTGTTGATTTGTTTGAGAAATTCATTACATCACATGCCATTAGCCTACCCCTAATGCTCTGGAGATTCCTTCACTTGTTTACAACCAATCAAAACTTAAGAGTCAACCAACGACTGACGGTCTGTGAACTCTTTTTGTTCACATTCAAATGTGAACAGTTACCACTGCATGCGTTGCTGCAGAAAACAAAAGCTGTTGTGTGGGCACACTTTGACCTCAGTAAAGAACAGAAAACATCTATATGCAAAGAGTACCAGAGAAAAACGCTGATGCTCCAAAATTCCTGTTTAAAGGTTTGGGTTACATTTGAGTCATGTTTGAAATGATGGAGTTTGGATTGTGTTTTAGCCAAATGCTTAACCCAGGAACTAGATGTTCCCTTTCAAATAAAATCTAATGCATGCATTTTAGCTTTACAGTTAGTTCTATTGGACCTGACCCTAACCATAAGTGAAAGGTCTATGTGGGTGGATGTTAAAAGGTTAATGTAATTCGTGGATGTGTCCTTCATGTTTCTAGAGAAGGCAGCTCTTTAGATAGCTGCCAAAGGAAATGCTAGGATGAGAAAACAATCTGATCAACTGTCCCAAAATGGTTCCCTGCTCTAAAAACCATCTCTGTAGGATACACTTTTAAAAAAAAAAAAAATCAACAAGTTCTGATCTTTAAATGGCAACAGAAAAAGTTTAGTCAGCTAAAACTGCTTTGTTGTTGTTTGAAAGACAGGTTGATATCATCAAGCACCTCAGTGCGCACAGATATGAGTTTCACACGGACATTGTGTATGTGAATGTCAAACTGCAGATTAGCCTGCTTTTTATAACGCAGAGCACAGAGGTCCACCATATGAAGATCAAAATCCTTGTGAAACCAAGCCTGGAGTCATCTTTCTGGAGAATAACCTAACTTGAGTTGTCACCTTGTTAGCATTTTAGCATTTTTCATCAAAGAAAGAACAGAACTTACTGCTCTTCTATTTTAGCCTCAGTTTTTAGCAGCTCTCTTGCTCTCTGAGGGTGGCTAAATTTACTCCAGTTCTGCTTATGTGGAGCGCGCCCCAATTCCCAAAGCCATTTATTTTGACTGCGACCGCTGTCAGGAATTAATCTGAGTTATAGTGGTTTCTATGCCAACATCCCTTCCCAATTATGTATGTATGCATATGAAACAAAGGGGGAATTAATTTTTTGTGATCTTAAAACATTTTCTCTCCCCAGACATGAACATGGCCTTCCATATACACCCACTTTTGACAAGGTTTACATTTCAAAGAGCAAGGATGAGAGGGAACGTAAAACCGTCAAAACTATCACTCTGATACACTATAGAAGTTTGGTTTGTTATTTAGGAGGTTGACTTCTTTGGTGCCTGATTTTCTTTGGTCTTGTCTCTGAAAAACATTGGTGTCCAGACCAAAGTTTCCTCTTTGAACGTCAACAAAGCGGCTTCTTTCTATTTGCTTTCAGCTATTCTGGCTGGATGAATGCAGAATGCATAAAACCTGGCTTCTCTTACTTGTAGCTCTTGTGATAATAAAACTAATCCATTTAAGGGGTCATAAATTCCCATAAACTCGGACTGAAGAGTGAGTGTTAATATGTGGTGAGTGCAAATGCAGCTATGACACACTTTGCATTTCGATGAGATGTTGAAATGGAGAAGTGGACTTTCCAAAGCAGAGGGAAGGAACACAAACAACACTAGAGTTTATAACACAAGAGTTATTTTAGACTGAGTCAACAGTTCAGCTGATTATTTATATCCAAGTCGGCTCATATGACCAGGAAATGAATTCCATTCTGAATATGTGGCCAAAGTGTTGCAAGAGGAAAAATTTGTGCCATTCCAACTCAGACAATGAGTTGCCCCAAAGACCCAAACTATCAGGGGTGGTTTCATGGGTTCAAACACATCTGGAGCAGATGTTTTTTGAATGACTGCAACATATTCTAGGTTACATGTACAGTTTACAGGTTTTCATGAGTCCATTCTCACTTCTAGGTCATCTCATGAGAGACAAAGACAGAAATCATGAGTGGTTTCTGTCTTTGTCTTATTTCAGTCCTTCCCCTGAACCTTTTTTCCTATCTTTCTCACCCGAACCTAGTTGTTTTTATGCCTAAACCTATCCAAACCATAACCTTGGCAGATGTCTTTTGGACTGCCCCGCCCGTCAAAAATATGACAACTACCCCATGCATCGAAAAGTGACACATACCCCACGCACTGAAATGTAATGCTCTGGCCAAGCATCAGTATCTGATGAGCTGAGCATGAGAATGTGTGGGTTTTCATTGAGTGTTATCTTTACTGTACAGCACTACAGATGTACTGCTGCTCCTGCCAATAAGTTGAATGAAGACTGCTGGAACCACTGCTATGGCATCAGTCATATTATTATACAAAGAAATAATTCTTACAAGTATGTATTATAGTGTCATGGAGGGAAAAAAGAAATGTGTGAACACATTTTGGGCTTTAGCAGTTGAGCACTTAAAGCTGCAGTGTTTGATCATTTTTTGGCATCATTGGGCAAAAATTCCATAATTATCGTTCAGCACATTGTAATTCAAGTGATCTGACAGGACATAGGACATTTTGGCTTAGTTTCCCAGACATGAATGAAGCCTAGTCCATGAATAAAATGTTTTTTCAATGGAGATCTTTTAATTTGTCTTTTAGCCGTGAGATTTTTTAATTTGTCTTTTAGCTGTGGGCTAAGCTCAGTCCATGTCTGGGAATGAAGTGTTAATGAAGGATTTTGTTAGAAAAAGTTTGATGACAATACGTATGTCAAACAGTAAGCTCATAGAAATCGAGCGTCTTATTTTTGCTTCCTTTAACACTAAAGTCAAATCTTGGTTTTGTTGTGGTTATGACACTTTTGTAAGTGTAAGGATCTGAGCAACTTTGACGAGGGCCATATTGTGATGGTGTCGACTGGGTCTGAGTGTTTCCTGAACTGCAGGTCCTGTTGGGTGTTCCCAGTCTCCAGTCATTAGTACCCTACCAAATGTGGACAACCAGATCTTCCCTAGTGTTGCCCGTCAACGACGAGGACTACACGTTCAGTTGCTGCTGAATATATCCCACCAACTGACAGGTACCATTGTACCGAGATAATCGACATTATTATCACTTCACCTGACTATAACCTACAGGCCACAGTAGTCATGTAATGATACAACATTAGATAATACCAGGCTCACAAATGATTGTGGATATTTTCACCTTCCCGCAGTAAAAGAATCCATACAGGGCATTCTTTATAGCTTAGTTAGCAAGAAACACCACCACACTTTCTGCATTTATAACACGACATGAAAAACTACCTGTTAAAAAAAAGGCATAATATGTGAAGCATCAGCATTGTCTCTTTGGTCCACTTCCACTGAGGCTTGTCTACAGGGAATGTCAGCAGTTTTATTTGCGAGACAGCCACCGATCCTCTGAGACCTCCAACAAGCAACAACACGAGTACTGTGTTTGATCCATCAGCTGCAGCAGGATAAAGTCATCTTTCAAACAGGTTTTTTCATCTCCTCATGTGAGCACACAGACGGTTTACAGGGCTTTTCTCCACTTAGGTGAAACAGATGAAGCAGAGGGGATCTATGGGAGTTGACAAAAGGTGAGCGTGGAAAAAACAGTGAGGGAGAAAGCTGAATATGAGAGCGAAATAGAAAATAACTGGCTGTCCACCTCATACACGGGCTCCTAATAGAAATGCAAGTCCTTAGTCATTCATTACCATCAGTTGGAGCTGTCAAAGCTGGAAACATCAGACAGAACAGGAAGCAGATTTTACCCTACAAACAATGTATCCCTCATGGAAACTGTTAATAAAAATGCCCTTTACCTTTTATTCATCTACCTCAAGAGTCCACTGAGGACTCTGGTTTGCGCCACATGTTAGGCCTGTTTCAAACACTTGTGCACAGGATCCAAAAGAGCACAGATCCTCTATATTAGTATGTCAACACGACAAGGCCTTTTTAACCTTTTAACATCCACTCTTTTCACACTTTCCACACATCGCATTCATTTATTATGCGCTATTTATACCACTTATGTACCACTTGTAAACAATGAGAGATGTTATTGATTAGAATGGAAATAAAAACTGGCCACAAAAGAACACTTGTACTGTGATTATTTCAGTAAATCTAACTAAATGTTGCCTAGAGCTTTAGTAGATCTGAAATTTAATATCCAGGTACTTATCTAAATTCATCTTTGTGAAATATTTAGTGAATCTAACTAGATTTTTGTTTGTTCACGCTGTCATCACAACCAGCAGATTGTAAATCAATATGCTACGTGTCAACAATTTACATGTACATTCACAATCAGTATTTTTGTTTATATTTCTATTTTAACTGTTTGTTCAAAAGGTAATTCGACCTGTATTACATGTTCAGTCAAAGTATCATTAAACATAATTTCTGGGCTTGTTAAAAGACACTGTAGTGTTGTTTCAGAGCTTTTTTATGTCACAACCATAAGATACGCTGCAGCTGACTCCTCATAAATGTCGTCTCAGAAGATGAGCGTCTGAACCAGATGTGGAGATCAAAAACTGTGACTGATCAGCTTGAGCTGCTTGTGTATTCTGCTAGAAGTTTATGGCGAGGTCTCAGATGTGAGGGGAACGTTGTGAACTTTTCTGCATTTCACTCAACATACATCACACGCAGTCATTTCCACTGCAAATCTTCTCACAGCGATTGTCATTGTGTCGCAGTAAACAAAGGAACACCTATGAATAAAAGAACATAGAGTGCACAGAACTGATCCTTGCACTAGTGGGGGCAGGTGGTTTTTCTCTCGAATGTGAAATCGGTTCAGAAGGCGAGTCTGATCACCTTCAAATGCTGCCCGACTGATTCAGAGAAGTTATCCTGGTGGAAAAGGGCTCTCAGTCACAACCACAAGCAGCCAGGACAAGCTACCATTTGTAGGCGAAAAAATTATTCTATTGTACGTTTCTACAATATTCTATTCTACAATATTATAATAACAAGGGGTGAGAACCAGAGAACCAGAGGAGCATAGGTGGTATTCTGGGCGTAAATGCATTTACGTCCTTAAGTTAGGTTTTAACAGAGAAAAGTCTACAAAGGTATGAAAAAAAATATCTGTAACCTGTAACCCTAACATCTAAACCAAACCATAATCTTGTCCTAACTAACCAAAACACTTCCATTGCCCAGACCATGTTCAGACCTGGCGTTGACATCTAGTCTGGCAAATCTGATCACATGCTGACAGCTCTAATGCCAGGACGCATTAAGGATGCATTCAAATCTGATCACTCAGGATGCATTTGGAGGTGGTCAGGGACGCATGTGTCCACATTCTAGTAGCAGTCTGAACAGGAATGAGTTCTGGGACAGATTGAGGGACTGAATATTCAGCTGGTATCGTTTGTGTTCATGAACCACATCGTACTAAGATATATTACAAGTGCTTCATATGTGTAGAGCTGCCTGAGAGCATCGGAAAGATGCTTCGCCACTTTTCTTCCTCCATGAGAAAATAAAGTAAGTAGAAATTCATAAACATGTCTTTAAGCACTTTAAGATTCAATCATCACGAAACCATATGTGATACAAAAGAGCTGCCATTAAAAACAAATAATGGTCAATGTTGCCAGAACCATATTTAAGATGTACTGATTGAATCACATCGTGCAGTGAGTAACAGCACAGTGAATTCAGTTTGTAAAGAAACATTTCTAATCCCGTCTATTTAACTTGAAATTAAATCTTCCAGTACGTTTTAGGCTATAGATGAGCTTCTTTATTTGCATACCGAGCAGGGATGTCAGATCCGATCGCAAGTGATCACTCAATATGCATTCAGGTGTGAACAGACGCTCTTAGAACTGGCCACTTGAGGTCAGATACCTCAGGATAGATGTTTTAATGCAAGGTATGAACAAGGCCTCGGTCTCTATTGAGGAAAGGTCGGAAAGTCACGCAGCAGGTAAAACATTAACAAATGGATATACATGTATGTTCACAAATGGTGACATTACACATACAATGACAATTTGTTTCCCCTGGTGACTGGGTTGCCATTTGTGGAGTTAGTAGATACACTATATGACCAAAAGTTCGAGGACAACCCTTATCATGCACTTTTTCATAGCATCGGTGTGCATCTGTTTTTTAGGTTTAATGGGTTTAATTCTAGGGAAGTCTGAGCTGCAGCATGCAATGACAACAGTGTGCCCCCAACAGCTTAGTTAAAATAAATAAAATATCCTGATTCAACATGGCAGTGCCTCAATATCAAGGCATCAATATAGAACTGGTTTTCCCAGTGTGGTGAAAAACTGAAGCGTCCTGCACAGCTCCCCGACCTCAGCCTCATCCAACACCTTTAGGATGAACATGAATGCAAACTGGGAGTCAGGCTGCATCGCACGGATTTTGTGGCTGAATGGAAGCAAATCCTTGTAGCCAGGTTCTAAAAAATTCTTAAAAGCAACAACCAGAAATGATGGGACTTAAACAGCAGCAACAGCATTCCTGAGGTTTGGAATGACATTCAGCGATTACATATGAGACGGTTTATAAATTGGCCTCAAACTTTTGGTCATGTGGTGTAAAGTAGGCAGGGATGGGTAAAAGAAAGTTTAACATAATTAGAGCAGTGACACAAAAATTGGCTGCATTACTACATTATACATAAAATGAAGTCATGAGTGACAGTATAAATGACTTTATTAGCATTGGTCTTTGGTGACACACGTCGGGTACTCTTTGAAGATTTTTGGATTAGGTTCGTCTTTAAACGTACCCATACCTCCTACATGTCCTTACAGTTCTAAGGAACCATGAAAGACTCAGTGATTTAACATATTCAGATGAGATGAGTTTTTCAGAGGAGATGCAGAGGGGTGTATAAAGCCCCCGAGACGCAGGGGATGTTAGTTTCCCTCTCCTCTGACTGGAAACTCTCACTATAGCTATAATTGTCCTCATCACAGCTAGCACCTACATGGAGACGGCGTTCTGTGAAGGGAGTAACTGAAGTAGATGAAGATGAAGCACAGTGAGGCGCCTGATTAAAGTACATTACAACTCTCATGCTCCTGGAATGCACTAAAGATCACAGACTGATATCTAACGATGGATGTGGATGTGAAGGTGGGTGGAATTTTCCTTTTGGTCTTTTTTTTTTTTTTCCCCACACCCACTCATATTACTAAAAAGCTGCTTAGTGGATACCTGACAAATAGATGCCAAATGGGTCTCTTCACCGAGCAGCGCTGGCCTTCAGACTCTGCCTTTTATGTAGCAATCCAGCCAGTTAACCCTGCTGCCTCTGTTCAGCAGCCTCTTCACTCTGATTTACTGCTCACATTTACCCAGAATGCCAACACAAACCACATTCCTCAGGCATGGCGTGTTTAAACATCTGAACTTCAAGTTTGCACTTTTATTCGTAATGCTGATATTGATATGCTCAGTACATCCTAAACCCAGAAACAGACTTGCTGCCATTAAGAGATATCTCTTCATTCATCATGCAGTTTTTTTTATGTTTTACCCTAATGATTTCTTTAATAGTGCCTTCACTTTCCTACCTCTGCTCTCTCAGAAGTGTTCCATAGAGCTATTGAGAGTAAAGCTATTTTGTGATAGCCATTTAAACTGATGTAGTTTTAACAAGACCCAGGGGTACCTAACTACAAATGAGACAACTTTATGTTGCAAGACACATTTTAGGTTGAATATTAATGCTTTTGGTACTGACTTAGAGACCAAATAGTTGTCTCAAAAGAAACTGAAAAATGCATTGTGGAAGGTCTAATTTATCTTTCATTGCGTGGTGAAAACAAACATTGTGTTCTCTACTGATATCTTTTATTATTGTGGGTTTGAAATATAATAGACTCATATTGCCTCTAATTTGTCTACGTCCCTCTTTTAAAGCTCCAGATTCTGAATGAAAAGACAAATAACACGTGTTAAAAACATGCACCACGTCAAACGGCAACCCATTGAAAGGTTAGGGTTAGAACTGAGTCATGTTTTGAACTAATATTTGTTCATTTCAGTATAAAACATCAGTAATATTGTTTCAGATCAGTGAGATCAGCAGAGTGGTCTTGTGTATCCCTACTCAGCCCTTCTGCAGGCAACCTTCCTGACCCCCTGACCAGTAATAAGACATACTTCACTAGAGGGGGCAACAAACGATTTCATGGGTCATCCACAGAGCAAGGACTGACGGAATGTGAAATATCACAGGTTACACGTCTGTTCTCCCAAACAGAGCAAGCCACGTGTCCTTAGTTTGCACACGACCATACAAGTCACAATTACGAAGGACAACAATACATGGTAAAACAAACTAAATGAAGACAATTCATTAAAATGATCACGTTGAACAATAGATCAGTTTAAAACCTTTCCCAGATCATGTGATCCCTGTCACCTTCTATCTAACCGTCTATTCAGTAAAAGAAAAGGAGCATGGCCTTACTTTACTTATCAGAGCTCCCTATCTGTGGGTGGGCCATCTAATCTCTGCACTGCTTTGAGAACAAATCCAGTGGTGGAGAGCAGATATGATCTTGTGTCAAGAAGAATGTACCTCATTCATCTCACTGTGACACAACATGTCTGACTCATGTCTGCTCTGCTGGCTCCACATGTTGCTCATACCTGCAACTGCATTGGTTATATATAGAGGAGCAGCTTATGGAAAAAAAAAAAAAAAACATTAGTGAGAAGGAAGCGCTTTGTTTTGAACTCCACTGGGAGATTTCATATCAACTGCCTCTCCGTTTTTGGAAGCTGTACTTATGACAGTGTTTGGAAGTTCATTTAACCAGATGGCATAAACAAGATGGTTTTGTCATTTTGATACATGACGACATCAAACAGGCAGAGCCATAAAAAGAACATTTAGTTGAGTAAATCAAAACATTTGAGTGTTAGTGGTGTTTTATGCTTTATACCACCAAAGGCAAATATTCACATAGTGTGCCATCATAATTTCATAATGCACTGCTGACGATAAACACATCTTAATGTATAGGCATCTGTTAAATTTGACTGTAGTGAAGTTTTACAGTTCAGAGCTATGATGGAAGGATAGCTTCAGTGAGATGAGAGAGAGTATCTCCACTAACATGTCTTGTAACTCTGACATACAGTGTAGACTGTATAAAAGAAATGGATGCAGCCATAACGACGTCACATATTTCTTTGTGTGCCTTTTTGAAGCCTCAAGTTTGGCATTTTGGCTGTTACCATCTTGGTTTTTTGGAGCCAGAAGTGACCATATCTGGAGAAGACAGCGGGGCTGGGGAAGAGCAAGAGGTGAACTCACCAAGCTAACGCTAACTTAGTGAAAACACCAACCACACAATGTTTAACCATGCACAATACAGCTGTATTTGATAACCACAATGTCAACTTTGCATTCGAGGAACGGCAGGTTTTGGTACTTTTTGGTAGCACATTTTATTCAGTCCTGGAGGTTGTGTATTGAAGTCTTCAGAGCTCTGTTTCTTGCATGTTGCTAAGCCGTTCATTTGAATGCTATGCTGTGACTTGCTGCTGCTGTGTAACAATATTACAGAAGGTCCACTTTGAGCCTATAAGCTCATTGTCACTCCCTAGTTGTATCCTCAATGTGGTACTTTGCAGCAGAAGACAAGGTCAGAATTTAGGTGTCAAATATGCCACCTCATATTTCTTCCATATTCACATAATAATACATTCTACAAAAGCTGACAGCACACAGAAGCACAGTTATTGTAGGGGAATGGACACAGACTGCTCTCTCTAGTGTTCATCCAAGTGTCTATTCTAAAATCATCCCACTTACAGCACAGCTGTACTCTAAAAGCTGGGTGATGAGTGAAAAAATAACTCAGTGGCTCAGTGTTCGATTATCAAATGCTTCCACAACAGTTTCAGGACTCCTCGTTACAGTCTCTCGAAATCTGCAGAACTCTACAGGTTTGGTTTTGAAGGGGCTTAAAACAGTCGGTTGTTGACAAACCGACTGCCGCTTGCGGGTGATTAGCGACCTCTTGTGGTAGTGTCAATACATGCATGTAAAAAAAAAAAAAAAAAAAAAAGGTTACGTTGTTAAATGTCCTTAGAAGGACACGGTTGGGGACAGATATTGCGGAAAACCAAACTTAAACACGTGACACCAATGTTCCCTTTTCAGAGGTAAATTTCGTATGTGTTGTTGTAACATTTGTCATTCAAATTATTTTAGTCCTAACCCTGATCTTTTTCTTAACCCTAACGGGGTTGTTTTAAACCTAAACCTAAACATACCTTAGCCATTATAAGAGGTGCAATAGGGTGAGGAGCTCGGCCATATGGGAGGAGCTCAGAGATGCTGCTCCTCCACATCCAGAGGACCCAGTTGAGGTGATTCGGGCAAATGGTTAGGATGCCTCCTGGACACCTCCCTGGTGAAGTGTTCAACCAGAGGGAGAAGGGATTATATCTCTTGGCTGGTGTAGGAACACCTCGGTGTCCCCCCAGAGGAGCTGGAGGAAGGGGCCAGGTAGAGGGTAGTCTGCCTAGGATGCTGCCCCCAACCCTAACCCGGATTGGAAGTGGAAGAAGATGGATGGATGGATGGAACATCTAGCAAACAACTACTTCTTTCCCCTTTTCTCCCTATTCACCATGCTGCTATAAACAGTCAACCTTTGAACATTCACCCCATTTATGTTAGGGTTACATTTGCCGCATATTTAAACTGATTTAGTTTAGGTTGTGCTTTAGCCACGTTACAAAAACTAGAAGATGTTCTTTTTCATATGAAGTCTAATACATGCATATTGGCCTCGCACTCCTTCAGTCATAAACCTAACCCTAAAATTGGTCACTGGTGACTTGGCACATGTTAAGAAGTCAAGAAAGAAACAGCCATAATGAGAATGAATGTAAGAGAAACACCTGCAGCTCAGTTATCATTAGGGTAGTGTAACTGTTAGAATACTATACACTGCTCCCACTATAATGATGATGTCACCTTCGGCTAATTCCCTGTATGCTTCAACAGCGTTTTCAGGCTGGGGATTGTCTCTGTGAGTACACCTCTTTACAGACACACTGGCTGCCATAGCTAAGGTGATTAACGCTCCGTGTTCTTCAGGATAATCCCGGCAAGCGGTAATGTCATCAACAGTCACAAGGCGGACACAAAGAACAGCAACAGGAGGGAACTATAAACGCAAAGCTAACAAACTAAATAGAACAGTCACACTTACAAAGACAGTTTTTTTTTTCTTTTCTTTTCCTTCTTCTGGCAACCATATATCTGTCATATTGAATTCTGATTACTTTGCATGAGTAAACTGTGTGTGCATTAGTTAGAGAGTTACAGGCCATTAACCTACTTTCAGTTATAAAAATGGACACATCTCAAGTTTTTTTTGGTCTTCTGTCCTCTTTTTCCACATGTCTCTCTCACACACACACTATCAAACACCCACACATGTGAACACACACTGCTGCCACCAGGCCCCACCATAGCCCAGTTGTCATTGCCTTCACTGCAGTTGCTATGGAAACACCTGCATCTGTGGTAATCCTATGAATAGGATGCGGAGAGCAGGGCTTCGGGGGGAAAACAGCTTACCACGGTGGCAGGTGGAGGGAGTAAAGTGTAGCGTGATGCTTATAAAGGACTATTCTCATTCTTTCATGTTTTCTAAACAGCTGGCCTTTAAGATGCATTATAGAATATATATATATATATATATATATATATATATATAAAAAGAAATAAAGTCAGGGAAATGAGGCATAATTGTACTTTCAGAAGTATTGCTGTGCAGCTGTGTTTTGGCTGAATTATGAGCGACTATGTATATTGTGTAAGGCTGGCAGCATTTGATCTTTTTTCTTACTGTTAAGAAACACAATGAAAAGACCCAAATCAACCAGGAAATGACCCTATCGAGTATTGTGTGCACCCAGAGCCTGACATCTTGTTCCTCTGGACCAGACAGCTCCACTGTCATCCAGAAACTATTCAACACAGCACATGAGCGTTCCACCCTGTTGCACTGTGTGACATGTACCTTCATTACCATGAACACACACTGTAGCTTTTTTGGACTCACATTTAGCATCCTGCTGCAGTAAATACCCACCAGAGCATCGAATGTGGATTAATCCACCACTCAAAGCATTTCCAAACAAATACACTATTTCCTCCCCCCTGAGTACAATTTGCTAAATAACTCTCTGCCCTGCAGTAATAAATTACTGAACCTTTTTAATACAAACTGTAAATGGGTTGGCTGTTTCTTTT
Organism: Coranthus polyacanthus; assembly: GCA_037367275.1. Lineage (NCBI taxonomy): Eukaryota > Metazoa > Chordata > Actinopteri > Kurtiformes > Apogonidae > Coranthus > Coranthus polyacanthus. Next base: position 824,926 of record JAPQRN010000007.1, read on the forward strand.
TTGTTTTTTTTAAAGATTAACGGTTTCTTCAAGGCTTGAGTTTTAAAGATGCAGCGTAGGTAGGAAAGTCAATATGTATAGAAGCATATTGCTGCCAGGCCAGAAAAAGAAACAGATTTGCATCACGTAATTAATATTTTTCACATTATAACAATGTCATGACATACAAACTTAATGTAATAGGTGGTAAATCAAGTATAACATTGCTGATATGTATACAGCTTTGGAAGTAATTATGAGAACACTGTGACTAAGTAGTCAAAACATTTCCTTGTGAGGCAAAAAATCTGGCAAAACACACATGAAGTATTTGCTTTACTAAATTTAATAAAGAAATAAGCTGCATTTAAATTAAATAAATTAATTAAGTGTTAAGTAACATAGACTAAAAACATCTGATGTTGAAAACACAATCTAGAAACAATTAATATTCCAAAAACACAATTAAAAAGTTCTTGCGGGTGTAAAATGCTGAATAGCTGCTATAGCATGTGGCCATCTCCATCACCCGGGTGCAGTCACTTTCACACAGTGATCTCTGGGTGCAAGGCTTGTTCCACGTCCACAGCTCTCATTCAGTCTCCATGGACAGGACAAGGTACTGAACTTGGATCTAATCAATTTGAATGTAAACTTTCTGTTTTGGAATAGCATTAGAATTTACAATTCATTTGGTATTTCATACTTACTACTGACTTACTAAGCAACAGAAAAACTATGAAATTAAAGAAATAGTTGCACTGCCAGTTCCAAGTTCAGTGGTTAAGAAGTTCTGAAGTTGATCTGAAGTCTCTTTCTTCTCACCTCTAAAATTGTTCAGATGACGGCCTGAATCTCTGGCCCACTTCCAGAAGAACAGACCTAAGTGCTCTAAACAAACAGAGCTGTTTTCTGAGGGAGAGCAGACTTGCAAATTAAAAGCATCCCACTGTAATTTACTGCTGTCATTTCTCCTCCATCTGCCTTTGGAACAGGTCAATGGGTTTGTCAAAGAAATGAAAAGTGGCTGCTGTTAATGCACAGCTGCAGCTGTACCTTATCTCTGCTTGTCTCTTTTTTCTGACCTTGTTTGGCTGTGTCTGTCCACTGTGGGGTATGCAGGCTCCACTGCCTTGCCTTTCCATCGTTTGTGTTCCTTTTAAAATGGTTCTTACTATGACTCACAAAAGGATAGACATGAAGGGACAATGTAGAAGTGATGAAGGAAAAGGAGCTGTGGGGTAATTAAGAATCTATATAATTATGTAAAGTCAGCTGGTAACCGTGGTGACAGATGTTTGCATCACCACATGTGGTGATGTTCCTGAGATGTTAGAGATGGGTACATCAGCAGTTTCCAAACTCAGGAGCCCCCTGGAGTCTGGCTCATAAGCGATAAGCCACGTGTCTCACAGATAGGCTGGTGATGCTGACATTGTATGGCC
>JAPQRN010000007.1:839907-915348 GCA_037367275.1 Coranthus polyacanthus
CTACGCCGCAATTCACGGCATTCAGCGTGTTTTTAGGGGAGTTTGGGGGGGATATTCAGCAACCGTGCACTCTTGGTGGCGCCCCAAAGTGTTCGTGAATCTGGCCCATCAGTTTAATGTTTGTGTTTTACATCATTCACGATATGTAGTCTGTCAGCATAGCTCAATTCCATTCATGTATATATTTTTTTTCTTTTCATATTTATACATGACTTGCGTGGAGTGATTCATAAACCTTCTGTTTGAATCATTTGGAATCATCAGCACACAGAGTGGAACGCTCTCACAGATGGCCATCAGTGCAGTGACCTTGGAAACAAGCAGGCGATGCGTTTGGAAAAGAGGGAAAGTGCTTTATCACTGGTCGAGCGCTGGACGTGACAAACTTGTTGTCTGCCAGCCGAGAGACGAGGGCAATTGATTTTTAAAGGGAGTAAACAAAACCTGACAATTGAATTTTTGTACACAAATGCAACCCGTACACTCCCTCCCACCTTGGAATATCAATACATGGAGCCAGTCCAAGGGAAAAAAAAAAGAAAAAAAGCCTGAAATCCTCACTCTGAGCGTCATTTTCTGTTTTTATTAGTAACTTTTTCAGACACAAATATAATCGCCATACTCCAGTTTCCCAACGATGCCCGGCAGCAGCCCTGCAGCTCCACAGTTTGCCCTTAAATCAGTACAATTTCTATCATGTTTGGCTGTGATCAGTGTTGGAGGCTCAGAGCGAGCGGATGAGCCCAAAGCGATCAACCCTCGCGCTACCAGCCCATGTTCTGACATTCTCATGTGTTTGTTTTGCTCGTGAGCTGACTGAACTCAGGCATAAACAACATCACAAATCACACTTTCACACCGCCGGATAAAACAGAAAGAAAACACGCATACATTATTCCGCTGGTGTAAGTTTGAGTTTAGTGGAGAAATTAGCAAAATCCAGGAGAAAGTCAATAAATGATGCATAGGCGAGAGAGACTAGTGGAGGAGGAAGTGTTCGGATCCCGAGTAAAAACACAAACTGCACACTGTGAAAGTACGCCACTGAAAGTAAAAGTTGCAGTGTTCATTGTACAGTACAGCTGCTTTCATGTGTATGTTGCATTTTACCGCTGTACATCTTTAAAGTTGAGCTCATTTGAACTACTTTATAAAATGTTGGGAGTTAAATATGATCTCTAAAAAGGCAACGTTTCATGATCTAAAAAAAGAAAAAAACCCAACACGTCCTCGTACCTAAATGTAGAGCAGGGTGATACGGCCAGAAATGTTCTCACGATAAACATCTTCATACAAGCTGATAATAACCATCATGATGTAAAATCATCATTTCTCTCCAGTTTAAAGGCTGATTTTTGGTCCAGACGGAAAGTTATCCACGATATAAAAATATATCATGAGAGCGATAATCCTCCTGTCGCCAGCCCTACATGACAGAATAACTTCATCACCACCCACAACATTTATGAATGAAGTTAGCGTACTATGTAATGCTTCCATTTAGCTGTGACAATATCATGGCTAAGCTTCAGTTCAGTTCAGGCACAAAAACCCACTTGGCTAAAGAAAAGATTATGGTTAGGGCTAAAATAAGGAAATTACATGACAAACCTTACAAACACAGCATTTACCTCCAGTTTGAAACAGGACATAAGCACCGGTTTCCTTTGAATTCTTAATTCATACAACTGCAAGAAGTACGTAAACACCGTTTACGTTGTCGACCACTGTTGTTATTTAGAGTTTATTTAATTTAAGAAAGAGGGGAATTTGAAACTCGAAGGTACACTTCATCCTTCAATTTATCATCACAAGCATTCAAAATCAACGCATTTGCAGATGCGTGGCTTTCACTAGACGGGAAGGGGAGGAAGCTAAAGCTGTCAGACGGCCGTAGTGAAGTAAAAAGTACAACCTTTGCTTCTGAGGTTTAGCGGAGTAGAAGGATAAAGCTGCAGAAAACGTAAATACTCAAGTAAAGTCTGTTTACCTTATATTTGTAATGAAGTGCAGTACTCAAGTACTTAGTTACATTCCACCACTGGGAGAGACACTGAAGTCAGTTTGAGAGAAGATGTTTTCGATGCTGGATGTGAAGAACTTAGACTTGCAGGACGTGTCAAAAAAGTGACCTTGAATTCTAAATCAAATCTGAGCATGTTGAGCTTGTTCAATGGAAAAACACTTATAAAGCCAAGGCTGGTGCTTTTTAGCATAATAAAAAAAAGCACAGAGAATTTTAAAAGTAGTGAAAATACAGAAAAAAAGGGATATAGTAAGTAAAGTTATGTGGTTTTATAAAAAGACAGTTCACAGGATTACACAGCGCCTATAGACTGCAACAGAATGTACTGACATTGGAAGGAAAAAAAAGGGTTTTTTTCCTTCTGATAGCTTTTATCCTCATATTAAGACCGCACTGCTAATATTTTAGTCAGCATATCTAAGTATTTGTTAGTTAACTGTGTTCAAAGGAAGCAAATTGCATCCTGTGCCTCTGTTTGTGAACATTTCCCACTCAGGTTGAATCACTTCACAGAAAGCAAAAAACAAACGGGGAACATGATGACACACTAGTGGAGATTTGGACGAACTGGCACAGTTTGAGTCCAAGCTCTGCCACTGTGGGGAAAAAAAAAGAAATTAATTAGAGTTTCATCATCTAACAAAAGCCATCAGAGGACAGCATACCCCCCCATAAAAAAACAAAAAACAAAATCAACAAGTGATAGTTAATGTTAGCTTAGTTTGGCTGACTTTGTCCATTGGCAGCAGAGGAGTCACGTAGTTTCTCAAATAGTTCAAAGTAGTTTAGTGGAGAGAAAATAGTGACAAACATGATGAACAACAAAAACAGCAAAAGACACCACTTCAAGACATAATGATGAATTGTAATTGGAAAAATATTGAATGGTTTTTCGATATAAAAAAAAGGAAGAAAGCAAATACAGTAAGAAGGTCCGCTGTTCTGAACTACAGTTTGTATGACCTGCTGCATCCCAGAATGCAAAGCACAGCCGGGACCAGTCTCACAAAGACGCTTTGACTAATACCTACATTTAAACAATACTCAGACTTCATATCGATAGCCTGGATGATCAAATTACTTTGAATTAGCTCAATTATACCACCATATCAAACCTCTCAGTTCTTTTCCTTCTTTAATTTAGAATTTTAAGATTTCCATTAACAAAATTCAGGTGTAAGTCTTCAAAGATAATGACAATGCGGCAGGGCTTAGCATTTCAAATAGCTCTTTCAGTCTCAGGGGAGATACTTTTGACTAAATAAATGTCTCCTCAACATTTCATTTTTTCCAGCAGGACTTCAGTCCTTTCTAAAAATGTCCTCTTCTTATTTCTCATTCTGCAGTATTATTAAACCACAGAGAAAGCAGACATTAGAACTTACATCCCATGTTTTTCACCTTTCTGTCAGTTGGTGCCAGTGGTTAATAACTCACTGTTACCATGGCAAATAAAGGCATTAGATCTAAGTTAGCCTGGAGGCTCAAAACGTGACAGACTGTATTTGTGAACCTGTCTTAAATTAAACTGATCTAAGAGCTGAATTGAGACTGGTTTAACAACATAGACCAGTTTAACCTTTTAACATCCACTCTTCATGGAACTCTAATCCTAAACTAGGGTTATAATGAAAGAAGTGTGAGGCTCAAATGCATGTATTAGACTTCATTTGAAAGGGAACACTGTCTAGTTTCTGAGTTGCTGAAACACAACCTCGACTACATCAGTTTAAACACGGTTCAAATGTAACCCTAAAATTAGGTTGCTGTGACCTGGGAGATGTTGAGAGGCGAAAACACCTTTATGAAACTGGGCCCACGCTACCGGAGCCATTCAGCACAACCTTGCAGAGTGGCTGGGTCAGTAAATGAACAAATGAAATGTTCCAGAGTTTATTTGGAACTGCACCATGACCACCTCTTCAAATGGGTCTTGGCCCGGTTGTTTTTGTCTGCACCTGAATGCATGTGGCATGGACCACACAGAGAGGGAAACTAGAAAGAAAGAAAAACTATGGTTTGATTCAAAGGGCTGTGAAAAGCACAGTAACAGCACTGCATTTCTACAACTTTTTGACCTTGCTGGTACTCAAAGTGCTTTACAATCCATCACGTTCACCCATTCATACACTAGGGGCACAGTCTCTGGGAGCATCTTGGGATTCTGCATCTAACCCAAGGACACTTCAACATGTGGACAGGAGGCGGAGATCGAACCGCTACATCTTCTGCCACGGCAACTGCAATGTCTGCAGTTCAGTTTGTCATGCTGTATGTTCTTTCATGTTGGATTAGCGAAGCCGTAACACCATGAGTGCAGCGGGTCGTAAAGATGCAGCGCCGGGCTGAAGACGAGGCCTTGTGGTCACAGTGTTAAGGAGATCCAAATGGCCTCTGCTGAGAGCAAGTCTCTTCTCGCCACAATAATCAGTTTGATATTAGACTGATTAGACTTCACACGCTGGTTTTTACTTCATCAAGGTGTACTTTAAAAACACTCCATCAGAATACGTCTTTTCAGGAGCATCTTTTCAGTGTGCAGGCACATTTCTCTTTTATAAAGATGCAAGGACAGACAGTACGATCTAGGTCCTTGAGAAAGAGAACAACCAAACATTAAAAGCATTACTCAAGGGCACTTCACTAACATGGGTTAGGACGGAGTAGTTTACTAACTGAATTCTGTGACCTTCGGAGCTCTCTAACCTTAACTCTTTCATCGTTTGTACGTTCTCATCACGGCGCTGTTCCATATTTACTGCCCTGACATCCAGCTTCAAGAACAGCTCCTCTCTTACTGAACTGGGTGTGATGACTGGTCCCCTTCTACATTCTTAAGTGATTATGGGCTGCACACAAGATGTGCCTCCTTCAATTATCTTCACTGCTTAACAGCACACTGTTCTCGCCGCATTGTCGCGTCACCCAAAGAAGTCAAACTCTCAGCAGATTGTTTTCTTCACTTGCTGGCACACAACGCAGCAAGTGAACTGGCAGTGAGCCCAAAGAGCAGCACCGGGCTACAGCTGAAAATAATCCCTCTGTTCTCTTCTTTAAGTGGGTTAAAGGTAAGCAGACAGCCAGAGAGGAGAGCCACTGATGTAAACTGATGCCCTCACCGAGACGCTAATAGTCCAGATGTTGAATTAATCATAATTCCACTCCATTCTGTACGCAGCTGATAGTTCTTTTAAGTCATAATACTCTGAATTATTCACATTCCTCTTCTGAAGAGTAATTTCTCTTTGAATTATTGAATTCCGCAATTCCAGGGGTGGCTTGATTGGCCTGTTAATATAGCAACTGTGCCTTCACCTCACACGTCACTTTCCTTTCTTCATTTTTTTCTTTAATAATTGTGGAACCACAATCAAGTCTCTTTGAGTTCCTGTTACCTGTATGAATCATAACATGAATCCTCATTCTCAGGACTGAGGTACATTTCACTTTGCTGTTGCCTCGTCGTTTTGCAGCATGCTCATCTGGTGTGACCAGTTACTGGATCTGTCCCGACAGTATCCTGTAGTGTGCAATAGTGTCATTTGGATTTTCCCACAATGCCATTTTAACTGCTGAGTAAGCCGTTACTTCCTGGAAAACAGCACATATATACATTTTCCACCAACATGGAACGGGCGCCGTTGCGGTGCACGGGCATAACTTGGAACCTTTTTGAACATTTTGACTAAGAATAAAATGTATCATAACCCAATTCCGAGCTGGAACCAAAAGCAGCACATTTTCTTTTGACCTGAAGAATGAACCGTGACAACATCAGTGGGCAAGTCATAATGTAAGAGCTGGAAAGAGAGGATAGGGAAAATAACACCAATGAAACCGGTGGGTGAAGAAAAAGAAAGTAGCGGTCTACTGATGAAACCCAGTGTTTGGTGGAGATTTGGTCATCTTTCACCACGAGAAAGAGTTTGTCAAGGTTGGTTTCAAATGGGTGCATGAAGAAGTACTATACAAACAAAAAATACCTCTTAAAAAGGATGACGAAGACTGAAAAATGTCAAAAAGTCAAGCTGGATGGGGTAATCTGTTCTGCATTGTGCAATGCCCTCCGTTACTAATCCTTGATTACAATGGTGTCATGTATAACTGGTGGAAATGTGGGCTTTTCTAAATGCCATGGAGGTTCAAAGAGTCCTGAACAGAACCAATTCAAGAGCCAGAGATCGGACGGTGGGAAGTTTGATTAGACACCCTCGTCCCCGGAGACATAAACTACATGCGTACTCTGGCAGAGTAGCCAGTAATCCATGTACTCCATCCAATATTTTTATCCTCAGTAAAGCATCCACAAATACTGAGCAGTTTTCCCATAAATACTGTTACAATACACACATTGTGGCAGATGGTGATAGAGTTTCTGGCAACTTTCGGTTTCATCCTCTCACTTCACTGGGCTGTAATTTTCAACAGACAAACACACTGATTCTTGACAAGCAAACTAATTCCACTGAAATGGATGGGGAGACAGATACTTTGTTACTCCCAGAGGATAAACTGCAGGCAACTGCGGATAGAAATTGAAGCCAGTGCAGAAATCTGTCAAAGTGTAATACGACTGACGGCCACTAAATGCTCCAAAACCTCCTGGCTGCCATCGACTTCGACTGAACTTCTCTCTAGAAACACTAAATCAATATGTTTTTTCTTTCAGGAATCGTGGACTTTACTTTGTACTCTTCCAACAGTCTTTTGTTTTTATACTTTAGGGCTAATAAAAGACTCTTGTTTATTGGATAAAACATCGTTTCTACTGTAGTTGTGAATAAGAAGGTACACTAACAAGACTGTCAAATTATTTTCTTATGCAAATTTTTCACAAGGTTTACTGTTTCACTGTGTATGTAATGTAGATTTTATGTTAGTGAGTTTTACTCATCATCCTTCGTGCTTCCTCAGCTCCACCTTTCAAATCCTAATATTCCAAATGACATTCCAGACAGCCAAGAAGGAGACGGCAAAAGTCAAACTCAAGGCTTCAAAACAGCAGTCCACAACCCAATGGGTGACGACACGGCGGCCACGTCCACTTCTTTTACACAGTCTATAACTGCCAATGGTCATTCTCAGCATTACAATGAAAAAAATCCCAAGAAACAGGATGCAATATGTTATGTGTTATATTTTCAGGAATTTTCTTCTAACTGAATCTCTTTGGTTAATCCACAGTCCCTTTCTCCTTTTGACAGGGACACAAATCCATACAACACACCCTGAAATAAAACTAAATATTTGCTGTAAATCTTATTTGTCTCATTGAGTCTAGCTCGTGGGAAGCTCATTCCCACGGAGCTAGACTCAGTGCCCTTTCCTCTGGCACCAAGCATTATAAGAAGAAATTCTTCATCAATATTAGTTCATTATATGTTAAATCAAACAAGTTTATACTGTGGGGTGTAATGAATTATTTAGCACTAGAAGGTGTCATATCAATCAATGTAGAAAAAGACAAGACATTGTATATGAAGGAGGATATCATCCAATCAAAGTATGGACTGATATGAAAACCTCTCAACATCCACCAGGAGACCAGCGACCCAAGTTAAAGTTAGGGCTTGGGTAATATTTGAGCCACGTTTAAACTGATGTAGTTTAGGTTGTGTTTAAGCAACATGTTAAACACAGAAACCTGAAGATGTTCCCTTTCAAATCACTCTCACTTCTTAAAAAGGTCTAACCCTAACCCGACACCGAAGTTAATGGAACTTTCACTTAGGATTACGGTTCCATGAGAAGGTTAGATGTTAAGAGGTTAATTTTGACCAAGAAGTATAAGATATGTACCCTGAGCATCTAACCAAACAGGTATTTATACAAGTTTGACTTCAGCCAAACATCAGCCCATACTTAGGGATGTCTGCAGCCAATCACATTATCGCCAAAACTCAAGAAGCCTCAGTAAATTAGCATGTGAGCAAAAAACTAATTCTCCTTCTGACATTCATGCCAAATAACCTTAATTACCTTTGACATAATTTGTTTACAAATCTCTGCCGGAGATGCCTCATTATACCTAATTTTTCAAGTGTCACGCCCCCTGCAGAGCTCTGGATGATGTTCTGCACTGATTGCAGGACGGCCTTGGATTGTGCTCCGTCTTTCCTTGCCAGACGTGAACATGCATCATTACTGATGGATTTTTGGAATGTTTAAACGCCGTCATAAAAGGCTGATTTAAAAGGAAAACAGGTACTGAATATGTACACACATCAAAGCTTCATGTGTACCTGGGTCAGTGACGTATAAGGATTTTCAACATGCCAATTCTTTAAAACAAAAAAAAACAAAAAAAATAAAAAGAAATATTTGTCCCAACTGTTGAAACATTTTAGAATGCAGTGGGCACGTAAATTCACAGTCAAGTGATTTTAGTCGTTTTTCGATGAGATCAATTGAGTGTGGCCGTAAAAATGTGCTCTGACTGTAATTTATCATAATTCATTTCCTTAACATAATTTAAAAACAAACGTCATTTCATTCCTTTTGAGTTTGTTATACTGACCTCACATTTTTTGCTCTACAGTGTCACAGTCACCTTCTAAATAACTTATTTTTCCTATAAATCATGCAAGACTGATAATGTTTAAAAAAAATACCATTCACTTAAGCATACTGTGTCAGTCATTAAAAGTTCAGAAATTAGATATTTATTTTGAATTTAATATGTTTGAACATAGTATTGGTAACTGGTCGCACCGCATGATGAGCGTTCGCTCCGAATAACATGAATCCTAACATATTAGGGATTCTCATACCGTCTCATACTGTAATGGATGCTCAGTTTTGAGAAAACAACTTAAGAACTGGCATTGTCGAAGCCGTAAATCACGTGACGGAAGAGAAAACTCCATTAAACGTCCAAAGAAATTGTGTTTGAGTGCTGGCCGTGATATTTGATTGACGGGTGCTCTTTGGGAGGCGTGGTTCAGAAACAGCCAACAAATAGCCCTGAAGATGGACAACGCTGATGAAACACGGGCTGCAGTTAACGCGTCTTCAAAAACTGTCTCCTCGTGAAAACATCCGCCTCAGATATTAAAAGAGGAGAGGAAGCAGCTCTGAAGTATCGATTTGCCCTTTCTAAATGCGGTAGCTGAGCTGATGATTATTTTTGTGAATTTCAATGCAGTATATGTAGTTTGGTATTGGTTCCATTTTACTAGAGAGAAGGAGACATGACACAGTGTCAAAATGTTGAACAGGGAGGGACCGGGCCTAAAAAAGGCTTGCAGTTGTTTCACAGAGCACTCTGCTCCCAGCGGCTCTCAAACATAGCTCTCATGAATATGAATGATGCTTAACCCCTGGGAAGAAGCCTGTCATGTCAGACACAAGTGCAGCATTGGCAAATTTCTGCAGACAGATTCCTGAGACTGTCTTGACAACAGGATGTCCACGACAGGTAATTCAGTCTGTCTCCATTTCAACACCCCAGTGTTTTTATTTTACCATCAAACAGATCATTTCTCTACCTTTACGGGACAAGAGTCTATGTGAAAGAAAAAGATGCAGAAATGACCGTTCAATAGATGCCATATTTTTTAAATCTAGCTTAAACTTTCTATCATTTTTAACAAGTGAACGAGGGTCTCACGTCCCCAGAATGTGTACGTTTCAGTTCAAAACATTTCCCAGATCCTTCATTGTACCATGACTAACTTTCCTGTCAGTGCCAAAGATACCATCAAGTAGACACCCAGCTACGGTACCAGGATGGTTTTGGTGGTTCTCGTCGGTCTGGTGGTCCTGGAGGACTGGTTTAGGTCGTGAATCATGAATACACAGATATCTAAACACTTTGTTTCAGGCTTAGTTATCTGAAAAGTTTTTATTGCCCCCAGACCTGTTCTATAATTAGAAAAAAAAAGCATTAAAAAGCATTAGATAGTTCTGGATCAACAAGTCCCCTAGGTAAAACATCAAAATAGGTCATTTCTGATCTCATGCCACATTTGGTAGGACAGCATTTGTCCTTCCAACACTATCACTGTTTGATAGTATCACCACTGCAGAAATAATTCAAGTGAGTGGCCTTTTGCTCACCATTACTATCATTTAGATTTGGTCTGGTTTAAGCTCCTTGCATTAAAAATAATTACCTAAAGATCAAAGGGTATTTGTTGTAATGGATAAAGCAAACTCTCAGTACAAACTACGTATGAGACACCATTCATTTCAACATTTTACGATGTGTTTATACCTGCTTTACAGTGTTTTAATTGATCAGTCACTTTTCAGCCATGCCTGACAGATATTATGTTATGTTATATTGAACAGATCCTTCATCTTTCCAGTATAAGGGTGGTCAAAGACTTAAGATGATCAACAGTATTGTCATAATTCACGTACATTGCCAAGCCATGAAACCCTCCGTTCAACCTAAGAATAAATTACTCTGAGAAGAATTTCTAACACTTTCTTCACTTTGAAGTCCACATTTCCAGGTCCATATTTTCATTCTCGGAAGCCACTAGAATAACTTAACTCATATTAGCTTATAAGAAAGGCCCTCAATTTATCCACAGTCAGCTTCGGTTGTTGTTGAAATCTGGTGAATTTAGCCTTTCAGTCAAAAGCTGGAAATATGTTTCCCTCTGTTATGCAACCCTAACTCTTAAAGGGGTTCGCAGTGACCTGGCGGATATTAAGAGGTTGGTGAACAAGTGGAAATTGCACTAAAATGCTGTCTGAAAGCTGATAATATTGGGTGAGTGCGACCTTGTTTTTGTACGTATGTTGTACATGGAACAGAAAACCAAAATTGCTGGAAACAAAGTGTCGGAGCATCTGAAGCCTGAGCTTTTGACTCACAGGGATTACATTTACATGTTTGTACCTCGTGTTTTGAAACTCTGATCATCCAAATGTCTGACATTGTAACATCATATGAAAGAAAATAATGAAAGGCATGTGTTCATTCAGTAAGGCCTATCTCCATAATTTAGCCTGGCACATAATAACTTTTGGATTTTTGTTTACAATTTGAAATGAAGCTCTGTGTATCTGAGCAGTGCTTGGGCTTGGTACTTCATTGTTGACTGGTTAAAAATGGATTGGCCTCTGGACGCCATCTCTAATTGCCAAATTAAAATCTGTTCACGTACAAGTGTTGATCCGGCAATTCAAAAATGTCTTTCTTAAAATATAAAGCAAACACAAAACCCCATCCTGCCTCATAGAAATGATTTTCTTATGCCATGAATTTGTTTTCCTAATTAACTTTAAGAGGGAAACATAATGGCTGATTTGAATTTGTTAGATTTTATGCAGTCACGTCACAGTGAGGTTTGAGGGGATGGCGGCTGCACAAAGCTGAGGACTAAAAACTGGAGGCAATATTCCCTCGTTATGATAGAAAACATAATTTAAGCAGTGTCACATTTCCAAGCATATACTACTGTGGCAAAATAAAATGAGAGAGAGAAAGAACAGCACTGACTGTCATAAAAAGGAGGGTAAAATAAAAATTTAAAAAAAAAAACTTAGGTGCAAGTACAGCAGTATGTGGCTTTTGGTTTCCTTTACTGTCATGGAGGTAACCTGACACAAACTACGCCTTCAGCAAGGTCTGGAGGACAGAGCTTAATGTGAGGCACAGTGGAAAATCTGGTGTTAGTCAGCAAGCTCAGTCACAAAGACATAAGTGCAGTGCTGATTCACAAAAAAGATACACCTGCCACAACGTCTGTGCCCAGGGGGGCATCTGAGACTCTTTAGAGCGACAAGTCTGCAGCAGCATGTTTCCTCAGCTGAGGCTCGATGCCGACCGCTGAAGAATGGAGCTAGGATCCAGAAACCAGAACAAAAAACAAAACAAAAAGAAAAAAGAAAAGTGGTCTGACTATAGAACCCTTCAAGGATAAAAAAAAAGGACTCAGTCAGCAAGCACAATTCAGGAAGGGATGGAGGCAGCGGTTGGAATCCTTTCTGCATCTTTGATTTTGGTTATGTAACATCTACAGTGGCAGGTGCTCCTAATGTGGGAATGAAGTATGTTGACTGACGATGCAGAAATGTTCAAATTGTCTGTACCTTTGTGGGCATCTCAGTAAAATGTCTATCAACTGAGATCAATGAAGAAAACCAACAACATAAATTCCAATGCTACTGCACTACATGTGCTGTTTGCATCTTGTCATGGAGTAAAAACCTCTCCCCAGTCTTGTCCTTTTCGTTGAGTTCTACTAGCTACTACAAATTCATGTGTGAACAGTAACCATTGATTTACAAATAATTACTTCATTACTCTGACACTCAAGAAAGAGACGGTACATTTGATTTGAACAGACAGGACGGTGTTGTAACCTTGATGACTTATTTATAGTGAGCTTCAAATCCAGTGTCTAGTAGCGACTCAATAGTGAGTCGATGGCAGTGAGTAAAATCTAGAAACTTGAATTGGGTGACTCTGTAAATGGATTTCAGTTCTGTTCAAAGATGGAACCATCCCTACGGAGAACCGGGCTCCATTCAGCTCCAGTGGAGGAAGAAGTAGATTTTTGAGACTTGTTATGATTACGTCATAAATGCTATTCTAGTGCAGTGTTCACACCAAATGTAAAGCCAACTATCACCTTGCATTACTCATGTGAATACGGCTGCTGGAGTGTTGTTGGAGTGTTTATTATTCGCTGTTAACAGCCGTTGGGAGCGAACGCGAAAGAAGCTAACACTAGTGGTTCACAGTAAAGTACAACCAATAGCTGGAATCAAGGAACAGGTACACGTTTTCAAACTTCACCAGGGAGTCCTCGCTTTTCTCTGAGCACTCTACTTTTTCTATTCTGTGTGCAAAGAATCATAGAGGTCTGGGCAAACACAGATGGCAACAATAATGTAGCATCCTGAAGGAGTGTGTCTGGTTGTATCAGCAAACTTTATGGACGTTATACAGAGTAGCTTTCAATTCGTGTCTTTGTATTTATTTTGAATGTCACAGAGTGGTGCTAAGAATTCACTTCACTTCACTTTTGGTCTGAACGCTTCATTTTGACTTTGCACATTTCAGCCATTTTAAAAAAAAGTGCCAATGAATTCCATGTCTCTGTAAATAAAAAGTCATTCTTTGGCCTGGAGGTGGAGGTTACTACTTCTGCCATCAAAACCATCTACACCGACTTTGTAGGAAATGAGCAGTGTCTCTTAGCTCCATAACAAACATATTACGGGGCTTAATTTGAGTGACATCAAATCCATATACAATTGTAAAGCATTGTTATGACATTTTTTTCCTGTTTCACCGGTGGCTAAGTCAAATACATGTTGTTACCGGCTAAATTCATGCCCCCGTCCGGCGTCTCACCCCGCCTCTACCGGCAGGAAGAGCTTAGCGTTACTTCTGTGTGGATAGGCAGCAGGCAGGTAGAATTTGCTGAGGGATGGAAGGAAGGAAGGATGTGAAGTGGAGGGCTGTTTGTGCAAGTGAGGGATAAGCAGAGCTGGATACGTGACAAGAAATGGGATCAATGGGAGGAAAGAAAGAGATAGGGAGCAAGAAAATCCCAAACCTAAGAAGAGACAGATGCTTCACAGCCAGCGGTGCTCCACCTCCAACACAAACACGGATGAGGGATGATGGGAAGAGGGTGAGGGGGGGTGGGGTGGGGTGGGAGTGCTTAGTGAAGAGACAGAGATTGTACCGAGTCCTGCTCTGACTCAGGCGTTGTCCATTACCAGAAAAGCTCTACTCTCTTTTCTTTTACCCCATTCTCTCTCTCTGCGCTCAGGCCATTGTAGATCATTATAAAAGCTGCAAAAATAACACCAATTACCAAAGTGAAA
This sequence comes from Coranthus polyacanthus, assembly GCA_037367275.1. NCBI lineage: Eukaryota > Metazoa > Chordata > Actinopteri > Kurtiformes > Apogonidae > Coranthus > Coranthus polyacanthus. Next base: position 853,730 of record JAPQRN010000007.1, read on the forward strand.
GATGATCTTCTTTCCTCTTTTTGGGGGGTGTGGGCTGCAGAGAGATAAAACAGAGCACAGTCTGATTCTGTTAACGTCACGATACTTTAATGAGCCCATGATATTTTTGTTTCGGTTCTTGATAAGCAAAGGTTTGTTTATTTCCAATTATCTTGAAGCAAAAGATATCTTGTGGATCTCGTAGCAGAGGGCTGTCCATGTTATGATGCGATTGTTCATTTTCATGTCACATATAAAGAGTGCCCGGCTTGTTTTTTGAAAAGTTAGAGAGCTGCGAGAACATTTGGATTCTACTACTGACAGCGACAATAAAGACACAAAGGTTAGATTTATTTTTAGTAACATAATAACAGTCATAGACTGAGAGACGGTGTGACTTCTGGCTTTCAGTGAGCATTTCCTGCAAAACAAACTGAAATCACAGGTATTATAATTTCCTCTTTCTAAGTTACATCCACATTACTGTTGCTATGCCTGTAGCTTTCAGACCCAGCATGTCACTCTATGGCATTTAAAAGAATATATAATAGCAGAACTCTGTAAGGTAATCATCATTCTGAAATATCAGAGACAAGTACACAGAGAGGACCTGAATTGGGTGACTCTGTAAATGCATTGACAACATGCATTTTAGAGCTACATTCACAATACAGCGTTATTTTGATGAATAAATACTTGTTCTTTGGCTCCAAGGTAAGATGCTACCTAACCTAGTTAGTTATTGATGAACAGAGATGTTTGGATATGAAGTTACTTATGTCTTAAGCATGAAGTTAGGCAGTTCTGTACCATCTGAAGATGAGCAAATACCGTGTAAAAGAACAATCAGCGGCGCTCGTTTGTTTGCTAACCACAAACTGCCTGCCTCTGGTTTCAGGACTATTCCAGGAATGCACTACTGTTTCCTTTGGAATATCTGATCTTTATCTAACTGATCATTTAGTTTTAATAAAAACAAATAAATAAAAAGGACACACGTTCTCAGATATTCTCAAATTGAAATACACACATTAGTCAGTTCTCAATCAGTTTGTTTATACTAAGTAACATTGATGGCTTTGAATGAGCTCTTGCACAACGTTTAATCCATATTTTGGATTGGTCTTTGAATGTAGGGGATGCCAGTTGAAACATTAAATATAAAACACACCTCACACAATACATATTCCTCTCGTTCCTTCTCTGTGCATATTTTTTTTTCTTGTGCTACCACAGCCTTTAAGTTAATCTGGTGGCATGAAATTCAGACTTGTGCCACTTTAAGACTGCCATCAAAAGTGAACTGAAGTCAATATGTTCAATGGGCGTCAAACTAATCAAAAGGGGTGTGTTTCTGAACAAAAAGTATTGGTTCAAAAACCTGCTTGAGAATATAATAATGAGAAGTGAGCTGGGCTTCATTTGGCCTTTTGCAATGTTCCTCATGGAGTTAACATTAATAAGCACATGTTTTCCAGGAATAGGGATGCCATGGACATCAAACGCGCTATTAGAAGTCATTTTTGGACTGATTTCTGGATTTCTCTTTTACACATGACAAATTTCTCACTACTTTACTACCTAACTACCTTACTATGTGCACTTCCAAAAACAGGACAATAAACAACGTGTTCATTTGTGTGGAAGCTTAGATGTTCACACTTTGTTCTGCTCTGATCCCCGAGCTCAGCCACGTGTGAATAAATGTCTGATTTGCTCCTCTCTGTTGGCAGCCCATGAGATTCCACATATAGTCAAAGCTTTGTGAAGTCGGGGAGATCCTTCTGCTGAAAAATGCCTTTGTGCACAGGAAGGGATGTGTTTAATGTCTCTGGCAGCAGCAACACTGGTTTGTTTGGGCTAAACACAAGGAGGAAAAATGAGGTACTTAGTATGAGCAACAATAATCAGCTCGGCTGAACAGAGAGGTGAAGACAAAGGAAGACAAAAGAAGGAGCAGCACCTTTGCTCTGAGATGCTCAGCAACAAGACGCCTTCAGGACACGTGGGGAAAACCACCCTACAGCGGCTGCTGAATAAAACTGCTATTCTGGTATCAGCACAGCACTGTTTTTAATCTTGTGAGATCTCATCACTTAGAGGAAGCAGCCGTCATCACCTTCTGTTTCTGCCGCATGGCCACTTCCTTTGCAATTTAACAGAGCACTCTATCTGAGAGAAGCCAGAGAGTGCAAATAAGGAGATGACAAATGGCTTTAAGCTTCATGATCCCATCTCTCAGACTGAAAATCTCATTTGTCTGACTATGAGATGGCCTGCTGGAGGATTCCCTTTGACCATGTTTCCACTGCAAACAAGAACTTTCTTTGCTGCACAGTAAATCATTATTGTAATATGAGTTACCTTTAACAGTTGGGTAAGGGTAACCCTAACCCAAACCCTAACCTGTTTCATGGAACCTTAACCCAAGGTGAAAGTTCATGGGACTCTCACTTAGGGTTAGGCTTATAACAGAAGAGGAGAAAGGCCAAGATGCAAGTACTAGATTTCATTTGAAAGGGAACATCTTCTAGTTTCTGCTGAAACTCAACCTAAACTTAATGTAACCCTAACCCTTAAAACTTTCGCATCATATAAAAATTAAAAAAATTCTGTCACAATCTATAATTAGCAGTTATTTAAATGTTCTTTTTCAAAATGAAAAAAAAAAAAAAAAGACTATACAGAAGAAACATACAGATGATGCATTTATAAGAGCATGGAAAGAAAAGTGAACAGAAAACACCAGCTTTCCATCACATTATACTGTATGTCAACACTACTTGAACCATATGAGGATGAATGATTCAGAGATTTGAAGTCATGTGACATTTCTCCTGGAGAAGGTACGATTCTCTGAATGTGGGAGCACCTGAGCAGCACTGGGAGCAATCATACTACCCTTGTGCATTGAAAACTGCATTAGTCCTTGGCATTATGTGATGAGTTGTCAGTTACTCTGTGACCGGCAGTGGTTCCAAGACCTCTTGTCTGTAGTTCTTCATCGTGCTGTCCACACAGAGATAAGACAGATACTGACAGTGTTGTGTAAGGATTACTTAAAGTTGGGCTAGATTGCCATCAGTGTTCCGATCTGTGAAAATGATGGATAACCTTCAGATTTTTCCGTCATTAAGAAAAAAAATCTGTCAACGATTGAAAATATTCGGTTAACGCAACCCCTGCCTTAAAGCTGCAGGAGCTGAAAATACGTCCTTCTGCAGCTCTCTCCTCTCGGTCCAAAGCAAAGCAGATGAACCTGACGCCGTTTCACGTTGCTGTGGAGAAGACACTTTTCCAAGCTTCAGTGTGGAGCTGGAGAGTAGAGCAGCAATGTCGCATCTGACTGTAATTGCCGATCACTTTTCAGATTCAGATGTCAATCGCATATTTAACGCCGTACCTGTCTGAAAACACCTGAGTGGCCAAAACCTCTAGTCACGGGGTAGATTTTCTACAGCTTGAAAACAGAGTCAACAGTAGATGCAGATGTCTAGTTTCCTATGCTTAATGGTAATTATGGAATTTTTGCCCAGTGACACCAAAAAACACCAGTGACAGACTATTATTTTTATCTTGGATTCTGTCTATAGTTATTACACTTTGGCAGCAACGTGCACTCCAGTGTCCGATCAGCTAAAATGTGGTCGTTCATTTGACAAGCTGTAATCTGTGCACAGAAAATAATGGAGTACTGTCCATAAAAAATGAAGCAAACAGTGGTTTTGATGTAGCGGTCACAGATGATGGGTTATTGATAAAGTCATTATGTTGTATTGCATTAGTCAGGCCATGTATGCTCTGTTTATGATAAATGATGCGGCGTCAGATTGGCACAGACTGTCTTTAGCTAAATGATGAATGACAGGAGCCACCCCCTGTCAAATGTGTGTGATTATCTGCGCTATTGATTCTCGTACACTGTCAGCAACAACTGTCAGCTTGTTTTGAGCTCATAATAAAAAATTAAATAAATATGACAAAAAAAACCAAAAAAAAAACCAAATAGTCCATATCTTGCCTCCGGGGATAAAGTTGAAAATCATAATTACTGAACACAAAAGCTGTGATAAAAAATGGATATGAAGGCATGAGTGGCAGTGCTCTTTAATCAAACAGGTCATATTGTGTCATCTTTGAAATACAGGGCATGTAATTATGCCACAAAAGCAAGGAGACATAAACAAACTGTCACTGCAGAGGAAATGTTATCTGGGATATTAATTGAATGAGTTTGCTTGAGGAGCATTAAAGTGGACACTGCGGCAAAAGACAAGGGGCCTTTGATGCACATTTCCAAATAGGGATCAACCAATATGGTTTTATTTAGGCCGATGCCAACATTTGGAACCAATATACATTTGAAGTAAAAAGTAGTGAGTCGAGTCAGACCTGACCAGTTAACTAACCAGGAGGAACAATGCGTTTCACGTTGCGTTCAGGTGCCCCTCGTAAGCATCTGCTCCTTATCAACAAGTAGACGGTCAATCAGAACCCATGAGTGGTCGAGTGTGAGTTGACCGAGGGTTCTTGCGACAGGTTCGGGTTATCGGAGTCAACGAAAAACCTTGGTGTCAAGGGTAACACATACTCCAGTACAAAACGTCATTGAAAGGCATTTAGGCTGACTGTCAAATAAAATAAAGTACAATACTATTTATCATCAGTTCTCACAGTTAACAGGGAGGGTCATGAATGCTAAGTACTAGTAAATTAATCTGTAAGTCTTTTATTGGATATCGGATAAAAAACAACAATACCAATAATGTAAAAATGCTGAGTACAGGATCTGATAAATAGTTAAGGCTGATTGGTTAAATGGTCTAATTTCCAGGTCAATGTATTTATTCTGGAACTGTACTAGACTAGCTTTACATGATTTACGCGTCAAAAAACTCAAATGACTCTAAAAAGTCTAAAAAAAATTTGGGTTGTGTTAGACTTAATCAAAATTTTGGGTGAAATGAAGTGAAATTACAGACCATAGAATGCCATCACTGTGTATTCAACAAAACCATGTAATACCACTGCATGAAGTCCAACTAAAACTTATTTTGGAATCAAGCCCTTCCCCTCCAACAATCCATCAACATTCTTACTCCATGATGAAGCCAAACAACAAACCAAGAGTAGTGATACTGCTTCAACTGTTCAGCCTGAGTAATTAGAAATCCCATTCTCCTGGGATGAAACGTAGAATCATTTTTTATCTTATTACTCTACTCTCTCTGATGAAACTATTAGAAGTCAGGCCAAGGAACTTGTGATGACTCTTTTTAATTACTCAAAGGAATAAAAGGTGAAATCCGTGGACGAAAAAAGCCTTTTCCCTGTAGTACCTTACAGTGTTACTACCCACATCTTGGACCGAGAACCAGGCTGTTAGATCATCCAGTCATTCTGACAAAGTAGCAGGAAAATCCTAAGAGCCTTGTTAAAGTGGGATGCTTTGGCATTTGAATACAGAGAATATTTCTCTGGGTGTGAAATACTACGTGGAGTGCCCTGCCTAATAGTGCTTAACTTCTCCTAAAGGTGTTCAGAGACTGAAGGGCTGCTCGGCTTCCATCTTTCAATGGTCCTCCTGAGGGAAGAGGTCAGTTTAGCGTTTCATTATTTTAACATGAAAAACTGTTCGAGGTATTAAATACTCATGGACCAAAAAATTAGAACAGATTTATGGTCAGAATAGGAGACATACTCCTGAAGAATATCCGACAAAATACTGAATTGGAAGCAGAGCAGTCAACTACAGACACTTCTCATTACTGGATCACTGCCGTCTTTTCACTGACTGAAGCTGGACTCCTGTCAATCACACAAACTCAGAACACAACAGTCTTCTCACTGATGCAACTCTCTAAAGACACACAATCACACAATAGAAGAAAGCAACAGAAGAGGAAGTGACGTTATCACCTGCAAATCCTAACTTTTAAGGAAAATGTTTGCTGTTGTCTTTGCTTCTATCCCATAATAGTGATCTAAGAGGACACGTGGACTCATTCTCACATGTCCCTACTCCCCCATGATGTAGAGTATTCCATTTCTTGGGTGTCGAGGGGTAGTGGTCACGTAGCCCTTAAAATGGCTCTCCAAATGCTGCATTTTCAGATGCAGATACCAAACAGGTGGTAGAAGAAAAAAGTCAAAGTTCACTTACGGTTATAACAGTATAAGGCCAAAATCCATGTATTAGATAGTGTTGTAGTCAAGACCACCTAAACCGAGACCGTGTCATATGTGAGACAGCATCAAGACTGAGGCCGGACTAGAAACACAACGAGGCCATTATGGCAAACAGATGTTTCAAATATTACAGACTGATATAGTATGAGGGGTGAGATGATTTCTGTTTCCAGTGAGTAGCAGGATGAGAAAGCCTGTGGAAAGCAGGATCAAGGACCGGCAAAATGTTTTATACCAAAAACAAATAAATAAAATGTTTTGAAGATTTTTCAAACCACAGTAATGATGAACAACTTGGTGATATCCTTACAACTGTGGTCTTGAAATAAAATCTTGAGTCCTCTTTGTCCAAGACTGAGACGAGACGGAGTAAAAATGCACTCGAGACCGAGACAAGACCAAGGATTAGCCTTCATTTGAGAAGTAATTCTTCTTAGTTTCTGTGTTCATCATGAGGCTAAAGCACAAAACAAAACTAAGAATTGAAGCAGTCACGGCTACTGATGTGGGGAAAGGACATGAAAAATGGACCACTGCACATAATAATGAAAAAGTCCACCGGAATATCCAATTAGGAATTATTTCTCTGTCCAATGTCAGAGCTAAGTTAAGTTGCTGGGTTTGGGCATGAATTTAAATAAAAATCCAATGTCTGTCGAATGCGGAAGGTTGATGTCGACCTAAGATTGGGTTTGAACATCAATATTTCAATCAAAATTCAATGTTCATCCAATGTTAAGAGTCCAGTGTCTCACTGGTGATAATATTTGTTCAGGCATTTTAACATTAAAATTTGTTCATGTGTTCAGAAACATTTTTTTCTTTCTTTTGTTTCATTGAGGTGGCTGTAATTAAGCCTGGTCATTGTTTTTGGTCCAGTCTGGAGTGCATATTAGGAATAATTACAGCTGCAATTACCTTCTCGAGTGACAGCCTCATGTATTTAAGTGGATATTTGAGTTTTCTCTTTTCTTTTCCTGCATTTTATCAGCTCAGTGTGAAATTTGGCTTTTGTGTGAAAATGGGAAAGTTCAAAATGATTGTGCCAATCTGATAGATGGAAACATCTATCAACAAACGGCCTCTTTGGATACCAATACAATGATGGAAAAAAAAAAGTCAAAAAAAAAAAGCATAAATGAAAGGGGGGAAAAATGACCACGCTGTTGTGGACTGAGAGGAACGAGGTTGATTCTCAGGTAAGTCCGCATCCTCTAGCTCCAAATTGGATTCCGGCTGTCGTGGTTCAAACATACAGCGGTACAAGTCCAATAAAGCTCATAGATGGAGCACTCATTTTTCAGGTTGTAGTAGTGTTTGACACTCGACAGAGGCTGTACCTTGTGTGTGACTGGGTATGGTGCCTTCAGCAGACATGCTCCCAGCATTTCAGATATTATTTAAAACCTATAAAAACCTAAGGATGCACCGATCATCAAATCCTGGGCTGTGCCAATGTTTACAATGACTTTTTGGCCAATAGCTGATGCCAATATCAATGGTTTTTATTTGTTTGCTTACTTTGTTGGTGTTATTACGTCACTAACCACCATCATGGGCTGTCCTCTGCCTGGACTTTCTATTTTCGTCTTGTTTTTCCGTGTTGGAGATGTCCACGGGGGCGTGGACCTTTGACAGCAAGTTTGTACCTTCAACCAATAACAGCAGCGCACAACGTGTGAGAACGGAACAACCTAAAAACGAAGTGACTCTGGTGTCCTCTGTATATTACCTCTAGAACGTGGCCGTAAAGTTTCGTGAAGATGTGGGTGCGTTTATTTGTGTTTTTACAATGTAACTTTCGCTTGAAAGAATCAGGAAATAACGTTTTATTTTTCTAATTCACTGCTTTTTGTCTTGCTAACAGCATTTACTCATAGTTTGAACTGTTCCGTTTCCAAACACAAGCCAGAAATGTTACATACTTTGCCTTTAATGTAGCATAAAAATACAACGAAAAAAGGTATAGTACTATTTTCACTCAATCTATGAATAACTAAATGAATTGAATACCAATAACAATCAAAGATCTTTATCAAAGATTATTAGAATTATTACTATTATAAGACTTAGGCACACCTCCCTCTAGACAGAAAGGATACTGTTTAGCCGGATATAAGAGACCGTTTACTTTTTCTGGAAATATGGAATAAAAGAGGGGGGAAGACATTGAAATTGCATGTTTGTGACATTGTCAACACTGAAAGTGTTCATTTAGACCCATTTAACCTGAGGAAGTTTGTTTGATTATTTGTTATGCCACAGAAGAAATAAAGTCACCAGTTCGATGACGGCCTGCTCATTTCATCTCACGTGACCACTCGCCTCGCTGCCTGAACGGAGACTGGTCAGTCATCTCTTTATTAACCAGACTGCACACAAACAGAATAGCTTGGCATGTTCACACACATTTGTATTATTTAATGAAGTTGCAGCCTTTTGGTGGTTATATAACCACACAGACAGACATAACAATTGAAACTGCCATTAGATTAATAGCACTACTATGCGGTGGAAAATAGAAATGCCACATCACATGAAATGCTATATTTAGTGTCCGCACTGACAGCTGGAGACTGTGTTTTACTCCCTCCTACATTATAGCCAGTAATCAAATGAATACCTAACATAACGAAATGTTAACAACATGCATGTGGTGATCGCAGATGACACACAATATTGGGCTCAGAAGAGGCGTGAAGAAGCAAACTGAGGGACTGTCAGAGTGCTCGTCTTAAAATAGGCTGATGGATAATTAGCAAGTGATTTACGAGCCACTGAAGGTGTGATATATATACATCACATAGTGTCATCACACTGTAAACCGGTTAGGGCTGTTTATGATATGTAACCTAACCAGCACATGTGTCCCTTCAGCAGAGTGATGACACAAGCGTCTGTTACCAACGCCTTCTCTCTCTGCTGAGGCTCCATTTGCTTCCCGATGAATGCTGTACGACTCCGGTGGCAGCAGGCCAGTCTGAGCGGCACAGCACTGCCCACTGCACTAATGAATACACTGATAAGGGCCTTTCACTGAGCCCATTAAGTTCCTACTTCACTCCTCCTTACTTCCAAGGGACACTGGAGTTTATGTAATGGGTCACAAAACCATCAAGGGATGTTAAAACTGTCTAGCAGTCCAGCTCATTATACGGACACAAATGAAAAGTCCAAGAAGAACAAGGACATTTCAAACATGTTTGGTGCTCAATCAGCACGAGGGAAGCAGATACCTTCTTCTGGAAACGGTGACGCTTTCAAAGCTTAAATTTTACATAACTCGTTGGCCACTAGCGCAAACAAACTGTGATACCACTGCAGGGGTTCGTCAGTACCAATGATTTTAATACTTATCAGCTGCCAAGAAGTCTGCCTTTAAAAAACTCTCCTTCCTTCTCCAAACACTCATTACCCCGAACTGTGCTGCTGCTTTGATTTCTCAGCAGTAACAGTCGAGGATTTTGCCTGGTGATGTATTAGCTTGTCACTTTTGGTTTTGTTGTTTTTCTGCTCTAATTAGCTAACTTTAGGTATAAATACACAAAACAATACCTGAACTGGTGTAGTATACCTGCTGGCAGTGGTGGGGGTTTGATTTTGTATATTTTGAATATACTTTGTGACAGTTCTATAACCGTAACTGTGTGTTTATGTCTGTGACCATGGAAGACTGTTTAACCCTGACTTGTTTTTGTTCCTAAACATTGACCATAGCGTCACAGCCTGAATGCAGCTTGTACAGAGGTTGTTCATTTTAATGTTATGTTTGGTATGTTAGAATTTCCCCCGTTGCTTGTAGTGCTGATTCATCAGACACCGATATGGGTCTTATCAGAGAGTGTGAACATACCACAGACTGTGCAAGAGAAGTGGATGTAGCCACCATCACATAACCCACTGGTTTGTGGAACTGCCGTTTTGAAACCTCACATTTTGGACCAGAGGGTGGAGCCGGGGAGGAGTGAGGAGTGAAATTCGCCAAGCTAACACTGCTGCTAACTTATTGCTAACTAACACTGTTCTGCTAAACACCACGGAGTAATGTCCCTTGAGACAAACACACCACGACATTTCCTCATATAAAAACCGGGAGTCCATTAAAAGCTGGGTCTCAGACAAAAAAAAAAAAAAAAAATATATATATATATATATATGGCCACTATTTGAGGATATATAGTCATTGAGTAGAACTTACTGAAGTCTACAGTGTGCCTCTACACTTCACACCTGTTGGGCCTGCCTTCATGACAGACTGGCCAGGAACACAAGCAGCTTCCTGTCAAGGGCGCCTTATTCATGCTTGGATGCTGTCAAACAGCAGCCAAGTTTATCACACCCCCCCAGGTTTTGGGCCATCATTTGGTTATGCCAATGAATGAGCTTGCCAAAACAAAAATTATGACTTCCTTCAGAATTTTATAATGAAGAAATATAAAAAAAAATCATCTGTGTCACCAGAATATCTTGAAATTCCTCAGTGAAAATAAACTCATTCTCAGACAGAAGAATAATGTGTGATCAGTGCGCTCATGGCCTGGCCTGAGGCATGCTTATTAAGTGATTATTAGAGCCACAGAAGCAAAGCCCAGGGGATAAACTTCAATATACGTTGTGTTCATTACGATGCCTCATTCGCAGGCGGTCACAGTCTCCCTCTGAGTGAACAGCTGTTGCGTAACTGATGGAAATCAGCAGTTCAGGAGAGAGGAACCTAAATGTTGTGTAGGGGTTTGACGACTAATTCATTTTTCCTTGAGGTGACCTACTTGTAAAAACACCATCTGATGGCCAACACAGGAAGAAGCAGCAAATCACAAAACAATATGTCTGTTATTGCAACAAACACTTTCAACGTACAGGTTAACCTTTTAACTTCCACCATTTCCTTGGAGATCTAGGGCTAGGGTTAGACTTACAACAAGAAAAATGTGAGGCTAAAGTGCACGTATTAGACTTCACTTGAAAGGGAACATTGTCTACTTTCTGTGTTTAGCATTGGTCTCAAACACAGCGTACACTACATCAGTTCAACGTTCAGCAACATGGTTCAAATGTCACCATAACCCTAAAGTAGGTCGGCGCTGATCAGGTGGATGTAAAGAGGTTTTAAAATAATAGTCTGTAGGGACTACAGAGAAAGTGGAACTAATATCAACTTAGCAGGAAAAAAAACAAACACTATTTAACGGTCATTACTACGCCCGTTCCGTTTCTCGTCTCTTGTTTCAAAGCATACAGTGCAGTGACTGGACATGGACATGAATGCATCTGCTAGCTGTTGTTTGTTTGTTTGTTTGTTTTTGGGAGAGGGAGGTGCAAGAGGTGACATATGTTCCTCATAATCTGTCAAACGCTCCAAACTGCAGAAAGCGTAAAGAGATGAACAATTATTGATTTGCTGCAAAATAATAATAATAAAAATAAATAAATAAAAAACCTAACATGAATGATGGAGTTGCTTTGAACGTCTCAGCTTGTTTACTGAGCAGAAAATGGTCAGTAAACAAGCTGCTGACTGGAGAAAATTATTTTTGAAATCCTGTTTTGTGTTTGAAAAATTGTTGCACATTGTCTCCCTTCATTGTTTTGCTGAGATCATAGTTTGATCTACTTTTATATCATCTATATTTATCAGAAAAGTAGCCTCCTCTTTTCTCAAAACCATTTCATCCTCTGCGTGCTAAAGGGATTATGCTGCTCGGCTAACATCTTTCTTATTTAAGCGACGCTAAACAGATGAGCTATGGCTAGGGCAAAATGCATGGTTGATGACGAACAAAAGTGACAAGTGAACAACAAATAAATTACAGTTTAAGGAAGGGCTGCTGCCATCAAGGACAAAGTGAGGCCGGAGGTAACGCACTTAGTCAATGACTGTATAATCTGTCTCTGGTATGATGCTGTCAGGCAATACGTTAGGATTTAAACACAGCAATATCAGGCGGCAACACAAGGCCCACAGAAATGATGTACTACACAGATCAGAGAGATTGCAAATTGCAAAAGAGATTGCTATTCTTTTCCCGGGAAAGAAAAACGGAGCATGACTAAAGATCACAGAAAAACTCAAGTTGATTTAAATTATTTTCTAGGCCAGGCCTTATTAAAATATTGTTTGCACCGTTTATCATTGCGTATATCACAAAGTGATGGCTCTGGATGTGAGGTATAGCCGCTCACTGTAGTTTTTCCATTGTCCAGTCTTAAGAATTTAAGATAAAAAATAAATAAAAAAACATATCCTTTTTTCTCCTTGAAACCAAGTCAGGCCTTTTCCTTTCTAGTGAAATAAAAAGTGACAAGTGAAACCAGTGTTGTAAATGCACATCCATCTAGCCATTCTAGCTTTGCATTTACTAAACAAGTTCTGCAAAGACAACAACAAAACAGATAGTGTGACCCCATTATATATGGATGTGTTTAAAATCTGAATCTCCTGCTGCAAATGTCAAGTGATACTTTTGTGGAGCAGCTTAAACCAAATGAACATAAAAAGCCATTTAATCTATTGGTATATGGTTAGATTGTTGAGTGTATTTAATTAAACTTGTAGAAGTGAACATGGCAGAACATTACGTGACAGACACAAGTCGATCCATATTTTTTACCAGCTTTTATTTGTTCGTGTCGTCCTCGACCCCGGCTGTTATTAGAGAGGTTAGGTTTTAATTGGCTCCTGGTTTTTATTTGAACCTTATCATTTTGAGAGCATCTCGAATGCGACCCATTATGCTATTTAGGCATGAAGACGTGTTCAATAGAAACATGTGAATGTTTGTATTGGAGTGACATTATCTCAGCTCTTTGTAAAGGAAGAAACTAATATCAGCTGTTGAAGATCCTCTATTTCCACTGTCGCCAGACTTTTCATCATGTTTTCATTGCTTGAGGTGTATCCGGTGGGGGCGCTGTGGTAGCAGGACGCTGCGAGGCTCCGGTTATGGACTGCAGTGTCCATGGTTTAGCTCAGACACCTGCTACATGTCATTCAAACTGCTGCTGTACATGATTGAAAACAGGCACAAAGATATCAAAAGTCTGACTGAAGCAGCAGATGGAACAGAGTCATTAGCATTTTCAATAGCTGAATTTCTGCAAAACCTGGTAAATTTTGTGTTTTGTTTTGGTCAGAAACCTGACGAGCGTTTGACAATATTTGCAGTTTGAATAAATGCCTCTGTTTGAGTTAAGTGTATTGAAGAAGTGTGACTAATTTAGGAATAAAAACAGTTACGCTTCATGCTACACAGCCATACTCCCTGACAATCCCCTGACCCACTTTGGTGGAGTTCCAAATATGTGTAAGGTGCAGATAGAAGAAGGCTCATTAAAATAGTAACATTTTTCTATGCAAAATTATACTGCATGAAGACAAACACATTTTTTTGAGGGTCTGATTTAAAAACCAGCAACCCTATGTTTTAAAAGTCCCCCAGTCTTGAGCGCTGGGTGTGCAGCTGTCTGATTGTACATCAGCCTTATTTCATGTATAGTTTGCTGTATAAATAAATGCGCACACAGCCTAATTAGAAAGCAGCTCGGAGTCTGGTGTGTGCCAGTCCGGAAGTCTTCTCAGGGTAAAGTAAATAGCTCTGAATATGGAGTTGAATTAAGAGCCCGGCCGTGATAAAAAGGCAGTAGACCGCTTTTTAGCAGCTATTTCTGTGGTGGCACTCTTCCAGACTTTCCTCTCATTTGCAATCCATTAGCTTGTTGCATATTCATTATATAAGACTGGGGGCACATAACTCAGATTCACATAGGCTGCTGGGAATTCACTGAAATCGTCTGCCAGGGTTGGAAGGCTGTCAGACACTTAGGCAGACAGGTGGTGATCAACCAGTGTCCATCAGAAACACCTCTGAGAACAAAACGTTCACATCACATGGGGAAGTAGACTGTCACCGACAGAAAGATTTAGCTAAAGGAAAAGACACAAGAGAAGGAAACTAACAAGGTGGAAAATTACAAATATGAACAGTGATGTCAAGGAATGAACTGAACAGTCAACCAAAGGGATTATCTCGACAAGGACACATTTAGAGCAACGTTACAACAACCGTAGGTTTAATCAGATGCATCCACTACCCTTGCATCATAGTCTGTTCATGCAGTTCCCTCAGTTACAAGCACAAATGGGTTTTGTGAGGCCACGGTGACCTTTGGCCCCAAAAATCTAATCAGTTCACCTCTGAGTCCAAGTGAACATTTGGACTGTTGGACCGAACAACCGATGGACAGATGCACAGATGTGACGTGGACACATCTAAAAACTGGAGGAGGGTCAGTGGTTTCCCACTCGACAGCAGCTCGCTTACGTTACTCTACTACAGATTGCTAACTTGAATAAATGGGAGACAATAAATGTAGCTCACAGAACCCAGAGTTTCTGGTGCACCGCTGCTTCAGTTGGTTTGTTGTTTAGTTCAGACAACAACTCCTGTGTTCTGTGAGGTAAAATGACTGGTTTTGTCAAAAGGAGTCTAGTGGCTTTGAAGAGAGCAATATAACTGCTTCAGTTTGGTCTGAAAGGCCTGTGTGATAACAAGGTAAAAAAAGCAGTGAAAATGTTCCAAATCCAGCATATACTTGCTAATATTGATTTGTTTTAGGTGGGGTTTTCTTTGGTTTATGTTTTGCTGCTGCCTCAGTCAATACATTGCTTAGTTTATGCGCCAATACTCCTGTGTGTTTTTCCAAAGTGGGGGCGTGCCAACTGCCATCTACTCATGGATGTATTTATGCCTCTGCTGTAGGTAATACACAGACTATGGATACCTCATGCATCCAGTTTTCAGCTCGTGGTGGTATCTGAAGCTGCATCCAGTATTTTAATTGTATGTACCCTTTTTATATTTTATTTGAATCTGGCTGGTTGGTTAACAACACAAACTCAGAACATACATTTATTATTGCTTTACACTGGCTTTAAAAAGGGCTAATAATGTAGATGTAACAGAATAGTTTCTCATATAACTAACAACCTTTTAGGTATCATGGCGTATACTAAGCCCGTTTTGCAGTCTCGATGACCCCTCCTATTAACCCTGCTCTGCTTGGACTGTTTTATTTGCTCTCTTCTCCCCTCCTTTCAGGAAGCGGTCAAGCAGAGTGGAGGTCATCATCAGCGAGTGGGCTGTGGGACTTGGAAGCTCTCAGCGCTGCGCTGATCAGTCTCTGGTCCACACTTTGTTGGGTTTGCGTTGGTTTTTTTCCTGCTTTGTTTTCTTTTTTTTTAGCACCCAACATTTTTCTTCATCTATGCGCCATCTTATACAAGTGATTTTTTTTTTCCCATTTATTTATTTATTTTTTTAAACAGCCACCTTTTTCATGGATTCCCCAAACCTAAATTCCATGAGCTTTTGCTTAGAGTTAGGGTTTGGGTTCTAACAGAAGAAGCGGAAGGACAAAATGCATGTATTAGACTTCATTTGAAAGAGATCGTCTTCTAGTTGTTGTTTTAGCTGCATGTTAACACACAAACCTTAACTATATCACTTCAAACATAACTTTATTAAACTGGTCTCCTCTCCCTAACCTGGTGGTTTGTGAGAGGTTAAACATTTCTGTACCATAGGTTGCTTTAATAAACTCCTTTTTATTTGAGTCCTGTGTGTTCCCTTTGTTTTGTCTGAACCAGAGTCAGGTCATGCCTCTCAGTTCATTCTTTTTTCCATATTCAGAATGGTGTAAGTGGCCAAGATAATGACATGTATCAGTGTCACCATCACAAATACTTATTATAAAAACACTGACTCTGTATGTGATAAATAAGTTATTCCTTTGCTTTTTTTTCTCCCCACTATCTGACACAAAAATTGGGGCTGAGTTCAGAGAACTACTCAGTCTAGTTTAAAGCTGTTGCATCAGTGCTGTTTGAGACTGAAAGCTCTCATTGTTCAAACTCCACTCAAAGAATATTTGCAATATATCTTTGGCTGATGCCACGTCAAGTCTCCGTGCCAAGAATTTAATTTTTAAGCATTTAGCGTTTCATACTTAAGAGGATTTAAAGCTCTAACAGCATTTACAGGTTTTGTTAAAAGACCATTTGATTGGAGTTAAAACTTTTCAGCCTTTGCATGCCACAGTCATTCATCACTGACTTGCTAATGCTGATTCAGACGGTTCCTCAGACAGCTTTAGCTTATGCAAATGCACATAGCAGGATGATGAGAGCACCGGCTCGGCTGAAAGGTTTGACCATTTGCGGTTACCATGTGGAGTCCTCAGATTTCCAGAGCACACTTATTTTTCCCTTCTACGACTGGAAAAACTCAACACAGCAGAAAGAATGACAGGGGGAAATTCAAAGAGAGGGTGAGGTATTTCCAGATTAAATTTCTCTTCATCTTCTTCTTCTTCTGAGGCCTCGGATTTTTACAATATACTGGTTTCCTGTGATTCACAGTGTAAATGCAAGTACTTTCGTTGCAAGTGCTCTTTTTGAAAAAGAAAATGCGTGTGCAAAATTAAACGTGAATATTCAAAAGTCCAAATGCTTTTAGTAGAACAACAAGGAAATACGGCACCAGTTTCAAGTCATTTCCTGAGAACTTAAGTCTGACAATATTACAACTACAAGAGTTATTTTGAGGCACCCAGGATTTATTTGTCTTTGTAGCAGCAGAGTAGAGATAAGGTTCTTATAAAATTCATAAGGAGAAAATCAATGAACTGAGGGAAGGAAGTGACTGAACTTTGCTTCTAATCTGAAGTATTCCATGCAAGACAAATAAGACTACACCAATTATATAGGGGATTTGTGTCCTTTAAATTGGAGCTTCATGTTCTTAGACAGTTTCACAGTCTCTTGCCTCAGTAGCTTTGGGAAATACGCTCTGATTGAATGGAGAAAGTTATTTCATAAGGGTAGAGACTGTACAATAACAAACATGATATAAAGTCTGTTGGTCAAGAATTTATGTACATTTTCCCTGCAAGTGACTTCTTGGGGTCATGTGTACATGCCAAGTACAAAGGTGGAGGCTAAGAAGTTGAAATGTCAGATAATGTGTTAAAATGCCAACTGAAGATGATGTGTGATTTGTGTGCATATATACTGTGCCTGGAACCGAGACCGTTTGTGGGGAAAGTCAAAAGGAAAGCTCAGAGCAGACTGAAGCCAAAGCTTGAGACTTACATTTGTTCCCCTTTGGTTTTAGAACTTCAACACTATGAACATTTTACATCATAATATATATATATGACAACAAATAACAAGGTCCTTCGACCTGGTAGAGACCAGGATCTTTCTTTATGACTGGTTTCAAACCACCCTGATTATCCTCACTTTAGCTTCATTTAACTGGACCTTTATTACAGGGGTGTTCACGACTCACCAGAGTTAAAAAAAAAAAAAATGTCAGAATTTGAAAAAAACAAACAAACAAAAAAAACATCTTCCTTCTGCAACTCTCTGCTCTGTCGGAAAAAACAAAAGACTAAATACAAAGATAGATGACCTGACGTTGTTTCATGCCGCTGTGAAAAACAGAAAAGTGAAGACACTTTTCCAAGCTCCTGTGTGAATCCATGGAGCTGAACAGTAGAGTCACATCTGACTGAATCTGAACAGCGATGGGTAATTACTGCTGTCAATCATGTGTTAAACCCCCTACCTGTCTGAAAAGACCTATGAGCAGCCAAAACCTCCTGTCACGGGGTAAACTTTCTACAGCCTGAAAACAGAGTCCAGAGACGAGGGTCAGATTATTGATTCCTGTCATACCATTAGAATTACAATATGCAACTGGAGCTTTAATCTAGTCAGCACCGTGACCTCTGGACTGTTGCTTTTAAACCTTCAAATTTGGCATTTGGCTGTTGTTATCTTGGCTTTTTGGAGCCAGAACCAGCCAACTGGATGCCATTTGGATGAGAGGGTGGAGATGGTGAATCCCAAGAGGTCATGAGATGTTAACCCTACTTTTGACCTCCTGAAACAGTAAACTTCATGAAACCTTTTAACATCCCCCTTTTAAAAGGGAAAGTTCCATGAAGATGAAAGGTTGGGCTTAGACTTGTAAGAGAATGCATGTATAAGACTTCATTTGAAAGAGAAGATCTAGTCTCTGTGTTTATCAAACACAGACCTAAACACTTGACCTCAACCAAACCCTTGGACTGGTCATCAAAGCCCACGCAACAGACATAAAGCCTATTCTATTAGACCTACAATCCTAGAGACCACCAATACACTTATGAGAGGGTCCAAATAAAGTCAATGAGACCAGAACGACTGATGGAAAAAGTTTATCTCAAGAGATGTTCAACAGAAGTCAACTGCAGCCAAGCTTTTCTGCAGACAGAATCTAATGGCTGTCAGAGGTATTACACTGTTGGTTACTTCTGCTTTGGCTTCAATTTCAAGCCACCGTTGTTGTTCCCGACTATAATATATTATGCTAAAATGACGTGTTGAAGAGTGCACCTGTTTTATCAGCATATTGTAACACCTTGTGCATCTGCCCCAGAGAACAGTGGGAAAATCCTTTAGTCAGCATGATGCCTTCTCTTTGCAGCGCCGTGAATAGTGAATTGAATCTTTACAGTAAAATGCAGCGTCTCCTCATCAGCTGTGACTAAGCACCTAGTCCATAGAGAGCTGGCCCAGTCTTTAGCCTCTATTTGCTTTTGGCTTCCTCTGGTTTCTGAATCACAGAATGCCGGGCTTCATAAAGATGAGTGTGCAGTTACAGTAAGTGATGTCAGCCCCAACGGTTTGTGCCTGTTGAAGTCTATATTTTTCTGCCGTTTCTCAGTGCCATGTGGGCCCACAAGCGTGCAAAGACGGCAAACGCAGCTGTTGGTTTCCATTCTGGAATCTGACTAGAGCTGCAAAGTTGAAGGAAAATTTGTGGTAATTTGAGACTTGCCAGTGATATAACCATCAGGCCCATGACTTGCTCCTCCAACACCCCTCCAGTGAACAGAGGTTTGCTATGCTTCCAAGTGAAAAGATATATAGACTACTAGGTTACTGTATAGTGGGAGACATTGTAAATTCTTTGTTGGTTCAATGCAGCCTTTGGTTTTACATGTGAATGATGTCACGTTTGGCTTGACCACGGTGTCTTCATTCAGTCTGGTGCCGACAGTCCACAAACTACCACTAGTTATCCAATGAGTAAGGGTGCTTTCACACCTAACTCATTTGGTACGTTTTCTTCTGGACTTTTTCAGTCTGATCGGAACCCAAATTGCAGGTGTGAAACCTCCCTAAGACCACAGTCACAACCGACAAGATCACAACGGAGCCTTGGTCTGACAAAAACAGCTGGTTAATTAAATTAAAATTAAAATTGAACCATGTTTTGGTTTGTTTCTAGTGTGAAAACACTTTTTGTTTGAAGAGTCAGACTTTACAGGAAGTTACAGCAGAGTATCATGACCCATTAAATGAAAGAAAAAAAAAAAATGGAAAAAGTAAATATGAGCCATGGAAAAAAAAAAAACATGACATATAATTTTAGTGTAACAAGATTCGTTTGGCGGATTTTAACTAGTTTCAAGTATTGCACTTGAGGTTGGTGCTGCTGGTCGTGATGTCATAATAATGACAGTGCAGTGGCAATGGCATTAATCTGCACATTCATTTTTTCCTCCCATTCAATTAGAAAAGGATACTGACAACATGCTGATGTCAGACTATCCTAGTCTACAAACCAACGACTGTCAAGTATAGGGAGAAGCAGCCCACGTATGTGTGTCATGAAAAGCCATTTAGTGTGCAACGTGAAACCAAAACTATCTGGATCAAAACATGATCCCTGGTTTGGGCTTCAGTGTATGAAAAGGCCCTGAGACTTTCATTATAAAAAAAACAAAACTGTTAATTTCATTGAAGGTTAAACAGAGGGTGTCCTGCCAGTTGGATGGTTAAGAGCCAGACCTCAGATAGACACATTATTAACCCCAAAGGAAAGTTCCCATTGCTATTTGCTTTTATTTGCATGTTTATGTGTTCCCTGTAAAAACAGGAATTTTGACAGTCCATCTCTCCCCCAGCTACTAGCTAGCTCATAAAAGGTGACATAAAAAAATTAAGAGGGTAAAGTCATCAAAATATTTCCCAAAATGTCTTACAGGAAATTACTACAAAATGACTTTTGTGTCATAATCACTGTAGCACAAAACGTTTCATATAAAAACATTTAAAACGCCAAATCATGGGGATTTCACAACGTACCTGGTTTGCCTCCTCCTTATAAGCAGCAACTCCTGGCTCTGAGCTCCCAGCCAGGAGTGTCAGCTTAAAACTGCAACAGTGGAACAGAAGGTTTTCTGATGCTGAGTCTATTAAGACTGAGCTGAGACAGCGAACCAAAATAAACAATGAACAAAGCAAAGAGAGACCCTGGAAAGTCAGAGGGCTCCAGATATGGCAAATAAACAGGCTTCACATGCGTTCTTAGCCGCAGGAAACAAAGGTCGACCCGCCCACTTTGAAAAATAAATGGTGCTGAGAAATATACATAAACACAATACACAACCAGACACACACCAGGGTCTGATGTGTGTGATTCATGACCAATAAACTCTGGCCGCACAAAGACAGAAATGTGCATACACATTCTTTTCATCTAATTTACAAAGCAGTGCGTGCACATGGTTGTTTTATGAAAATGAGACGAATTGTGCACACATGCATGAGTCTCTTCACCGCTATTTCCCACAAATAGATTATTTGAAATGGCAGTGACAGCAACGCATTGAAGCGTAAGAAGTGTGTGGAACCAAGACTTCCAATGGAGAAGAAATGTGTTGTATTCATTGGTCTCTGTTTTAGAGTCATACAGAGGACAATGTACTACCTCTGCTCTGAACTGTGCTGATCTCCTCACTTACGTTTCTCCATTCAGCACAGTTCAGAGCAGAGGTAGTACTTTTTTTTTTTTTTTTTTTTTTCCCCAAATGGTCAGATCTTAAAGTGCAGAGGTATGCACAGAGAGCACCAGAGCACCCTGCATCCTCCAACACCACCACCGCCACCCTGATGCTGCTTTTCCACTGACTGTATCAGCTCTACTCTCCTGGACTCGCCACAGCATTTTTGTGTTTCCACTGTGTGAGAGCAGGGACCACCAGGTACCATCAGACACATGTAGATTCTCTAGATCTAGTATCACCTCAGCCAAGGTTCCAAGTGAGATAAAGCGATACAAAACATGATGTAAAACCATGCAGTTCACAGATTCAGAATCAAAATGAAAGTGCAAACATATGCAAACATAAATCATATATAGTCCCACAGTAAAGTGTATGTGAGATAAATGGAGTAATATAAGGAGGTTGTTGTTTGGTTTATGTTAAATTCCATGTCTCAACTTTTTTTCATGTTCACCACATCACAGTCAGCTTGCTCTAAAAACCATATATGCTGTGTGCGTGGGTTACAATGGCATTCTGGGGCTAATTAAAAAAAAAAAAAAAAAAAAAAAAAGTACTCTGAAATAAAAGTTTATGAGAAAAAACAGGAAGTCATGTGAGGTAGTAAAAAGAGCCAAGACAGCGGACGAATGTGTTGTGTTGCAGTACTTTGCATCCTCAATGAAATAGTTTTCAATCTCAAGCTGGTTTAGGAAACCGCTGGCCTTGGTCTTTCTGCCCGTCTCCCATGTGCACTTCATCACGCCACAGACACCGGCAGACATATGTATGCATGTCTTTTGTGCGCACATATCGTTTCTGCAGTGCATCTGGCTCCTGGTACTTATCCGGGCCAGTGAAAACCAGTGCCTGCCTTTGGGATTAGGGTCCATTCACGTCAGCGGTTGACTTTAAGAAGCTTGCCCCCAGATTTCACCGACCGTTTGTTTCTAATTAAGGGGATCTGCTTTTATAATATGTGGGCATTAAGGCAACAGGCATCTGCGTCTCCACAGAATCTCCCAGTGCTGTATTTTAACAGATGGCTGTATTAACATCTTTTCATCTAATGGAGGTTTAAGCTGAGGGACTTCCATTTCCAATGAAGCCCCCAGCAACACCAGAATCGCTTCAGATGTTTGGGGAATAAAGGCACTATTTATAGCATTCTTTATGTAAATTTAGCATATTGCCATACATTCTAAAGGCATACAATTCGGCTGAGTCACCCTCAGCAATAACTGCCGTCTATGTGTTGCTGTAAGTCTTCAAAGATTTGAGCAGCTGGTTAAAATTCTTCGCATAAGAATTTGCACTACTTAGACAGGCTCGATTAAATTCTTCAACACCCGTACTGATGCGTTCACTGTCTTTACAGAAGGTCCGTTACTATCTGACCATTAATACTACAAATGCTGTAACCACATGAAACCCTGGACTTACCTACTTACTTACGTACTCTGAAGATTATTTTGCTTAAAACAAATTAGCCCTATTTGTATCTAACAGTTGAATAGTAAAGTCATTATCACTATCCAAGCAGTTCCCCAGATGAAGCAGCCATGTATGTTGTTTGTCCCTATGTTGGATACAACCCATAGGAGCAACCCAATCACTGGGAAAAAAATGTTGGCTGAGTCCCGGACGTTTTTAGAGTTCGGCACCAAAAGCATTGGTTAAAGTTAAGAAAAGATTGTTTTGGTTTGGTTTAAAGCTGCAGAAGGAACACGGGGGGGGGAAGAATTTCAAAATACACCCCTTCCGTCTGCAGTTCAGACTGACTGAATTATAATATGGTAAAAGACAGTTATAGATAATTATGGAATTTTTGATGGTCGCTATACATCTTTTTAAAACACAGCTGTCCTAAGCAGCGCTATAAGGATTAGAAGCAATCCACTGGATATGCACAGCGCTGAGGAGCTGATAGGTTTGGACTCTGTCGGAGAGATCTGTTTGAACGTATTGAAAAGCTGTCACCGGTGTGGGGTTTACACAAACGGCGCTGGAGACATGATCATGTCCACTTCCTGTCGGGTCATCAGCAGAGTGTCGCTCGTACTAAACCACCGCCTGTTCGGTATGTAATGAATTTATAGTCTCCAAGGAAATTAATTAATTTCCTCTTTACAAGTCGACCACCTCCTCTTGTTTCTAATTCAGTTGGACTGTTTGGCAGTCATTGTACTCCAATGCTGACAGTACAACTCAATTAATATCCTAATTTCAGTGTCATTAAACGGCCTCCTTTTTTTCTTTGGTTTTCCATAGTTGCTGCAAATGATAGAAATTAGCAACACAGCGGGACATTTTTAACAATGCATCTTAGCAACACAAACTGCTCTAGGCATTCACATGAATGCACATCACTACACATCGGGTGTAGTTAGGACTAGGTGTAAATCTGGTTGGTGCAAGCGACGTCAAGTCCATTCTAAAGACTGGTCTTAACAAAGCTCGACTTAGCCTTTGGCTTGGTAAAGAGCAGCTGTTGCACCCGGCCCCAGATCACTCAAATGCTGCTTGGTATGGAGGTACTGGTGCCAATTTAAACTCAATTCGGCACCGCAGTTTAATTGAGACCTGGAGGAGCAGGGGTGACTAAGCAGGAGATAATCACGCTCTCCCAGAGAGATGAACATAGAATGTGTGCACCCACCGCCTGCACTGCTCTGGCGGATCCAGTCTGTGAGCTCTGCTGCTTTTTCCCAGGACGGCTCATCAAGCCAACATTAGAGGCTGATTTTTTCCATTGTCAGCAAATGCCAGCATGCATTTGCATCAGCACAGTGCCTCTGAAAAGATACCCAGACTTCTTCAGCGCCATCGTGCTCCAGTATCTGCTGATTGGTAAATTAAGTTCTACTCCTACAATTGGATCCTCAAACCTCATACACCAAAAGCACTAATTAAGCACTGCTTTGGAAATCTCATTATTGTCATATAACGTGGTTTTCAGTGCACATTTAGAAGTAATGGCTTTTAATTCATTCAGTCATATCAGTCATACCACTAAATGAGCAAAAGAAGACGTGGGAGGCTGCTGATCGATACCAATCCATTTCAAAGTGCAGTTTGTGGCTGAACTCCGGGTTGGAACATACCCTGCCTGTCCACTGCAGTTTAAACCCAGAGTACGACAACAGAACACAAGTTCAGCAAGAGCGATCCCCATGTGGGTTCAACTTAAATGAGAAAGACAATGTGTGAGAATCCTGGCAAAAGTGATAACGCTACGGCTCTGCTGTTTGCTCTACAGACAGAGGCATGAGGGAGCTACAACTGTGTTACGGCTTTATAGGCCTTTTAGCACCGTCTCTTCTCAAAGGCCCACTCTGAATTTAGAATGAGCTGTGATCATCTTGGCTTCCTGTTTGTTTTGGTCACAGGAGTTCTTCCAGATATACGGTCCAGTGTGTTAGATTTAGGGGGGAGGGGATTATGCGGATCTAACGGTAGAAAAAGAATATAATATGCACAATTGTGTTTTCATTTCTACACAAAATAAGAGTCGTGTCTTTGTTGCCTTATGGGACCTTTATATCTACAGAGGGAGTGGGTCCTCCGTCACGAAGGTACATGACTGTCACCTACCATGTTTGAGTGTGGACCAGAGTTATTATCCTCTGAAGCAAAGAGTCCAGAACAGACAAAACAAACACTGGATCTAATGAGGGACTTTTGTGTTTTTAGTGGCTGCTGTAGGGGAGGGTGAGGCGATGGGGCATCGAAACACAACCCTTTCTTCTATTTCATGGTCATAAAATGATGGTTTAAAAAAAAAAAAAAAAAAAAAAGTCGGTTGATTTGCATTTTCTATTCTGTAAAGCAAGGAATTATGATAAAACAGAAACAAAAGGCCTATTTTTTCCATATTCTGAGACTGTACATAGTGATTTACAGGGAAAAAACACCAATGATGACGATGCTGTGTAGAAAACAAGTTGCTGTGGAAGTAATGGAATACTTCTTAGGTTCCTCATCAACAGCCCAATATGTCTTGAAATACTTATGGACCTGCTTAAAACTCTTCATCATCATGTCACCCAATTTAGGATTAGGTTTAGGGTTACATTTGAGTGATGTTTGAACTGATATAAAACACGAAACACAACCTAAACTATGTCCCTTTCAAATGAAGTCTAATACATGTGTTTTGGCATTTTGGCTTCTGTTACAAGGGTTACAGTTGAAAAACAGTGACAAAAGGTATTGTATATATGAAACTGCCTTGTCAGAATGTCGTAAACACTGTGGAAGCTGTTTCATTGAGATTACTCTAGATCCATTCTGCACTCAAAACACAGAGGTGGCTGCTTTCACTGCAGTGAATTTACGCTACGTTTACAAGTTTTTCTGCAGTCACGTCTTCGTCCCTGAGGCACACTCTTGGACGGGCCTCACCAGAAAAAACTTAATACTGGTCTATTTTTGAAAAAGGTTTAAAATAACAGGTGTTTACGTATGTCTTGTGGTCGCGTGGTGACGTCTTGTCGTATTAATGAGTGGATTTTAAAAAAGTGCAATGGCAGCCAGGCAACATTAAGTAGGGGCAATCTTTAGAAGGAGGTGGTGGGGGACGGATTTGAACAAGAAATACGACACATCACATAACTTCATTTTATCCCTAACCATGGTATTTTCCTAACTGTAAACAAATGGTATTGTACCTAAACTGAACCAAACCTTGATATTCCTACGGCCGACATGCACCAGTCATTGACTATTTCTTTACGTTATCAAAAGTATTTTGTGTCTGCAAATTTCAAGCATATACATTGTTTTAGGAGTGATTGCAAATCAACCTATTTTGACATTTAGGTCCAAGGAAATTGTCCAGGCATTGTCCATGTATCATCGATTACACAGCACTGTAGTTTGTTCGACACAGGATCATCCTTGTAAATGACTACAACCAGTCTCAGAACATAAAAAAAAAACAAAACGCTTGTATTTAAATGTAGATTTTCTAAATTAAAGTAAAAAAATTCAATAAATAAATATACACACATATAATATAAAGAATGTCCTATGAACCAAAACATACAGAGACCATCTTGGATCTAAATTTCCTAAATGAGCATCTAACATCCAGATTCAAGACATGGATGTCAAACCATTTTCTGTATTTTCTATGACTTGGAAGACTGACTTCAAAGACTTCTCAAATGAAAATTTTACAACCTGCAACCTTTGCTGTAATCGTCCAACATCAGTGCCAGCAAAATTGTGAAGCAACGTTCACTCCAGCAGCACACGGTGTTCCACTCATCCTGCAGAACAGCAGACGGACTCAACAGGCAGCTCTGTTTCGCCTGTGGCATAGTTCAGGGTGAGAACACACTGCAGCTAAATGCAGAAAATTAATGCAGAACACTCCTGACCTGTGTGACCTCGTATTAAATGTTGAAGCCTTGAGCGAAAGCAGGTTGATGTGCACAGAGAGCTTATGAGGGGCCATTAAAAACACTGAGTGTTCCTTGTGTCTCTGCAAGAAATGCCACGCAAATATGAGCTCAGAATGTTCAGCAAACCAACTCTGCTTCCCAGGAAAAAAAAAAAACACACTGATTTACATAAAAATTCATGGTGTAAACTAAAGTTAACTAGCTCCCACTACTGCAGAGGGACTTTACTTGAGTAATGCATCTACTACTTTTAGAGAGTTGACTACATTTGCACAACTTTTGCCAAAAAGTAATAATGTGTCCAGGAGATCAGTCATAACCAACTGCTCTAACAGGAATGACAAATATATTCAACATATTCAAAACATTAAGAATTGTGGTCCAAATAAAATGGAATTAAATTGGAAAAAAAAAGTTCAAACTGGGCAATTTCGTTTCAATTAACATTTGATCCAAATGATAACATGTAACTGTCCTTCTAAAAACAGCATCCATGCAGCGTAGCTTCAGCAGCGGAAAATAACAACTATGAATTCAATCAGATGTGTTCGCTATCCTTGCATTGTAATCTGTTCATGGAGGTCTATAAGCACTGCTCAAAAGGTTGTTCATCCTTGAGCCCAAGTGAATGTTTGTGCCAAATTTGAAGAAATTCCCTCGAGGCGTTCCGAAGAGTGGACGGACCTGAAGTCACATCGACCTCGTCCTTGATCCTCGCGTCTGAATTAACTTTTGTGCCAAATCTGAAGACGTTCTGTCAAGCCGTTTCTGAGACATCGTGTTGTAAATGTAATGGGAACCAACGGTGTTTGTGGATACATCTAAAAACCATCCAGTGTTTTCACCTCTATCCTTTGGTAAAAACACATCATACTGTAAGACCATTTCCTGTCAAATCTTCATCATGGCTTAGACAGTGAAAAAAACCCAGGGTGGATGAAGTGGATATTTTCACACACCCACTTCATTTATTTTGTACAGTGATACCACAAAACACTTTAAAAGACCGTATTCTTACCTTTAAGGAGATACAGAGTGGTGTTTTCAGAAGAGGTTTCAGAAGTGGCCAAGCAGCAGGAACAGACGGAGGAAGAGGAACAACAAAGAAAAAAAAGACAAATTAATAATTGACAAAAATGTTTCATGATATCCGTACACCAGAGAGCTGAAGTCAATCCTGCGGCATGCGTACAACAGATTCAGTGATGTGGCATGCTTGATGTCAATTTAGTTGTAACATTAAATCACCCACAAATGGTGAAATTCTGCAGTGGATTCACCAAGGGGTCGTCTTTTCTACGTGTAATTGTTCCAAAAATCGAAATCAGTCTTGATGTTGGGAAAGCGTGTAAATGATGCAAATTAAATAATCAGTAATTCCCCCCAAATGCACTGAAAATAAAAATAACGAGCCTGTAAGGAGTAGAAAGTACATATGTTTGTGTTAAAACTGCAACTGGAAAGTCCAGACCAAGCGAAGCATCGGTGTGAAAGTCTGCTCATTGAATATCCTTCAACATATTGCCAGAAGTCAAAGGTGTCCTCTGTCATATCTTATGGCCTCTCAGTCAGCTCAACACACCAGACATCTGGTTGTGTGCGGAGCTGATAACATCCACAACATAGGTTTGAGCGACACCTTTTTTTTTTTTGTCCCTACTGGGCAGGATTAAAGTTCTGTTGTTTCCTTTCACAGATTAAATAAATGCGATTGTTCGACATGACTCCTCAAAGTTCCCTTTGGACGCCGCTGTCAAACTTTGGCCATTTTAGACAGAACCCGCAACTCTTAGTCTATGTTGACTTTCAGATGTTCTGCTATTTTTGCAAAAGAAAAGCGTAAAATGTGAAAAAAGACTGATCGTAAACTTGATCGATCCAGCTCATACATATTCATGGAAGAGCAGAAAACAGCTTGAGAGCTCTAGGCAACACTTTGAGTCCCTGCTGGATCACTAGAGCATCCCAGACAAAAAAAAAAAAAAAAACACTCCTGAAAGACAAAAAAAAAATATGAAACGGTCCCTGTTGTCTATTATTCCCATTATCTTCCACTTAGCTACTTAAATGGTGCGTCCCCTTTTTTCCCACAGATGTGAGGAGAGATGTGTTCTCCTTCCGATCCTCCAAAGGCCTCCCTGCTGCCTTCCCTCCCTCAGGCAGAGGATCACGTTACTAATCAGATTATCTTCTCTCTTCAAGACCGCTAGCCCATACCTCCAAAAAAGGAAAAAAAAAACCAAAAAAACCTGCTCACTGAATGGACAGGATAATATGGTGTCGAGGTTTCATTCCTTTGTCCTAATAACAAGTACCTTTGCATTATATGAAGCCGTTGATGGACAGCCAACGTGGACTATCCTGTAATCCCTGTTATCTCTGCACTCCTATGGTGTGTTAGAAATACAGCAGACTCATTTAGCCTCTAATTTGCAGTCGACTCACCACCAGATTCTGACTGAAAAGAAAATTTAACACATCAGCGGTGACCCATTTTAGGAGCAGGGATACATTCGAGCCCTGTTTGAACTGAAGTCATATGGATTGTGTTTCAGTCATATCTTAAAGTCTAATACATGCATTCTGGTCTTACACGTCTTCTGTTATAACCCTAACCCCAATGAAAAGAGTTTATGTTAAAAGGTTAAAAACCTATTAACATCCACCAGGTCAGTGGCGACCCGTTTCAAGGGTTAGGCTTACATTTGAGCCATGTTTGAACTAATGTAATTTGGATTGTGTTTCAGTCATATCTTAAACTAGAAGATGTTCCCTTTCAAATGACATCTAATACATGCATTTTGACCTTATACACCCAAACCCTAACACTAACTGAAAGGCTAGGGTTCAATGAAACGAGTGAATGTGTAAAATGGTGTTGTAATATATACGTCAGTCACATTACTCAATTTCCTGCAGATATAAGCATATATCAAGACAATACTTTGTGCTGATTCTCTAGTATTGGTTTTACTAATGTTTCTAAATGTGTTTTAAATTGTGAATGCAAGAAGTATTATACAACACAAATAATTTGTGCTGGAAATGACTGAGGGCAGTTTGGGTCAATAATTCTGTTGACATATATAAAGTACGAAACAGTGAATTTTTCACATTTGTATGGAAGCATTATTATACTGAGCATTTCAGCAGTTACTGCAATCCTACGATAATTAATCAGCAGATATCACCCCTTAAACACATCTGAGTCCAGCTTAGAAATACCTAAACAAATAAATTCATATTTTGAGATCACCGAGTAACAAACTGAAAGTAATGTGCCAATAAATCTGGAACAAGTGAAGGTGAGTGTGACATTTTGAGGAATTATTTTCTCTCACAGTCAGAAATTCAACTTGAGCCTAATATTAGCCTTCAGTCAGTACCACAGCAAATAGTTTGTTAAATGTCAGAAATAAATAACATCAAACGTGTCATCAAACCAACTAATTCATTTTAATCGACCAAACTGATTAATTGGTCCGTCTCCACTGGGATTATTTCTGACGATGCTACAGATATTAAAGGAATGAGACGATGCCGCAGTAGAAAACACCTCATTTTAAAATAAAGCGTGGACGTCTGTGCTGTTCATCTTGAGCGACTCCTTTCACTTTTCACTCCATCCTCTCTTTCTGCAGTCGACGTGTACCATCTGTCTCTGTGTGGGAAAACAAACTGCAGCTGCAGATATGGCATCTCTTTCTGAAATCCAATAATTACTTAAAGACACAAGTAATGAACCGCAACATAAAGTGAACAGTGAGTCGCTCTTGTAGCTGATAAAGGTCAATAATAACAAGCCATTTGATAGAAGTGTTTTCTTAGCCTCACCGTGAGTTCAGAATGACTAAGACAAGTGGCTCTCCAGTTTGTGTTTCTGCTGCTCTGCCTAAAACCACAACCTCTAAAAAAAAAAAAAAAAGAAAAAACACCAAAACAATTTCTTTCTTCTACACAGTGCATGCAAACCAGATTATTTTGTGGCATGAAGTTTTATTCAAACCTCATCGCACAGACGCATACTCAGAACAAGTGTGATTAAGGCGACTTTGATATACTTAATTCTTTACACTATTAAAAGCGTATTAAGAAAAGCTGCTGGAGACACATTATAAAACTCTTAGAGATCGTTTGAATGTGCATTCTTTCCTGTTAGACTCGTATTTGTACTATGAATCGAGTCTGGGAGATAAGGGTAAGGGCTAGGCAGTCTGTGATATGGAAAGCATCTTTCAGGAATGCAGCTCATTATTTAAATGTAGTGGCATTTTTATCATCTGAATAAGGACCTGATTTGCAAGTCACAGTGGCAGTATTACTGTACCACGCTGCGTCTGCAACACTCAACACGTACTAAACGACACAGTAGGTCAGTGACTCCCAAAATGACACATATCTACAAAATCTGCAAACACAAAAATACCACAGATTAAAAGAAAAATACAAAAACGTACATATAACAGTTGTATTTAGGCTTTAGCAGTGCCATGGTTTCTTAGGTTGAGTCACAAAAGCATCTTGGTTAGGGTCACAAAAAGATTGTGGTAAAGGATAAATTAAGTAAGTTACATGACGAACATTACAAAAACACAACATTTGCTTTGGGTTGGAAATGAGGCATGAGGACCGGCCTCCTGTGTTTGTCTGTATTTATCGACGTCACCTGACCGACGTTGCTGTTATCATCAATTTTTGTTACATGCGCTTCTTCACATGACCACAAGGGGCCACCGCACAACTGCAAGAGGTCGCCTGCGTACGTTTTAAAAAGGCCTGACAAACATCGACCAGCATTGTCGTTTTTCTGGTGAGGTCGGGCTGGGTTAGTCGAGGCATTAGATGCAGAAGGCCACCTAAACACTCCAACTATGTGCAGAAGATCTGATGATAAATCTGTTTTCATTGCAATTCATCACTTTGTCACTTTTCCATCGCATCCATGTGTAAAAATGTAATTACAAGATTTAGACTCCATTTCTAGGGTTTTCCCTTTTGTAACATGTAAATTAAAAGTCACATAAAACGGGTTTGATGGAAAAGAAAGTAGAATATTCTGACGACTCGATAACGAGCTCCAGCTGAATGTTATAAATGAGTCTGACCGGAGACAAACTGGTCTTGGATGCACTCTGCACTAGAATTAACCTCAACTCCATCAACAGAAAAACCCTGCAACAGGTTGACACATTCAAGTACTCTGGACTTATCACAATTATCTCAGGTTTAACACCCGCGGTGCTTCTATAGACGATGCCAGACGTTCTGCTGCCCCCATTATCTGTTGTTACTTTACAAAAGCATAAATCGACCCGTCGTGTCTCTCCTGCTCTGTAAACCGAAGCTGACTGCTTCCAACTAGACAAAGACTATCAAACAAAATCATTAACCTCCATACACCTGACATCAACAACAGAGCCGTCACACACAGAGCACTCAGCGCAGCAAGTGATGCTGATCATCCCCTTGATCTGCACCTCATTTTACTCCCATCTGGCTGCAGATACAGGACATTCAGGTGAAAATGGCCTGTTTTCACCTACATACGCGCTGGTCAAATGATGTTATAATCAATGACTGTCTACTGAATGAGCCTATTTTAATTTGCTGAGGACTTTCTACGCATCACATAGGTCTAGGGCTGACTTTTTTACTGTATGAAATGCATGAAAATGCCATGATATGTGAATTAAGTTTCTTAATACCAGAGGCCGAATACAGTAGAGCATGAATATATTTGACATGTTTGTACTTCACTTAAGTATTTCCATTTTATGCTACTTTAGAAAGACAATATACAAATCCTTTAAAACTCCATATTGGCAATTTCAGCATTAAAATGCTCTTACATGTATTTGTTAGTCATAAAAATAATATAATAGGAAACATTTAAGTCAAACTAGGGCCTAAGTAATCCTAATCCTCTAGACAAATCTGCAAAGAGATTTAACAGTAGATTCTAATGTGTAACATAAACTCTGCATAACCACATACTATACTTTTGTATTTTTCACTAAAAGAACATTTTGAGTTCAGGACTTTTAGTTGTAATGGAGTATTTGTACATTGGTATTTCTACTTTTACCATACTAAGACTGAGTACTTTTCCCACCTCAGCCTCATCATCTCAGACGCTGTGTGCAGTGTTTTGATGGCAGAAAAAAAAAAAAAGTACGTTATTAGAGTTCATCATGACCTTGTGCACCAGCTTTGGGTCCAGAGGAGAAACCAGATATATTTTTGGGGTTTTGAGCTGAAAACGTTTGGGAACCCCAGGTCTAGGGCTGCCCGGTGACGGTCGATGATTCTAATCATCTGGAGGAGATCCCTCAGTCGACTGAGGTCCGTAAACGTTCTGTAACAGGTGGCGTCTGCTCTGTACTCTCAACAAGCCATCTCAAGTTTTCCTCCCGCCATCATGGCGTTGAAACGTCTATAACCACTTGATGTGTAAGAGAAGGCCTATTATGTACGTTACAACCCCTGTGAATAGCCCTTCTCACTTATTTCGTTATCTTTATTTCAGTGCAGAGAAGCTCAACTCTGAAAGAATGACTTTTACACTCAGTGATGATGCATGCGCGCGAGCCCTGAGCCGAGGACCAAGCACCTATTCCTGTCAAACACTGCTAATGTCAAGGAGGACAGAAACTGAATGCGTCTCGGTCAGAATCCCTCCTAGACGTAACGTTAGCAAAGCTCGGCGGCTCGTAATTAAGTCAACTGTTACGTTAATTGGTCAGAGATAGCCGGCTTAGTGAGCAAAGCCCTTTGCGACAGAGTTCATGCATCATATACAGCAGTCTTTTAAGCTATTGATTTTTCCCCATCACTCAGTTGCATTTAATGTGGTCAAACTCATCAATGAAAATCGTGTTAATGGATTTTATGTTTGCCAGAGAAAATAAATATATAAATAAAAGAGGAATGAATAGTCTGAGCTTCATATTGAATGTCCAAATCCAATTAGACTGGCGACATTCAGCGCCCTACATATGTTTATACAATTAATGATATAAAAGGAGCAAAACTTTTTCACTGCTCAAATGAACAACTACCGTGCAAATCCATTTCCACATGGCAGTGATTAAATACATCACTGTACTGCCACACATAGGCAGCAGGATTCTGTTCAAACTGAGAACATGTGTCGCGCTCCGTCTGACAGATCGGTAGATACAGAACAATGTTTCTAAATCTTTACATCTGGGACGTCCTTTCTTTCACCGGAGAAAAGTCCTCTCCGTTTATCTGTATCATTTCAGTTCAATTAAATCAGCTCCGAAGAGTTTTGCTTGTAAGACTTTCTGATGTCGACGTACACGCACAGAGGCGAAGCGAAACGAATGAATCGTATGAGGCGTTATAAGTAGAACGCGACCTGTTTTGGGAGTGCTTGTATAAGGTGGGTTCTAATAATATCATTTGTGTCTTTTTATTGGTGTGTTGTTGCAGGTCTGTCTGGAACTGACCTTACATTGCTTTGGGGCGTACGGAAATAAAATAGAAGTGAAGTGAATATCTAAAATACACCACTGATTTGCTGCTTATTAGAACGTGACAAAGGCTTTCCACATAGGCAGTATTTCAGTTTGTCAAATAGATGTCATGCCGGCCTTCAGTGTTTTGCTCCTCGAGGGGGGGGGATTAAACCAGATATCTTGTAATTAACTAAGTGGCTGCAGCCGCTGCCCATTGTTTTGCAGCTCTCCCATCCGTGACCATGCAGCCATCCAATCTGCACTCGGTTACTAATGGAAAAAATATTGATCCTGACTGTTCCATATTCAGAGAGGGAGGGATGGTGGAAAAAAAAAAAAAAAATCACATGAGAGAGAGTGAGAGGTAAAGCAGAGTCAATACTGCATGCATTTGTCCTGCCTTTGTTTGCTCTTGACAGATGGACACATTGATGTCATATACAGTATTAGTTTAGAGGAGAGAGACGTCAGACTAAAATAGCTGCAGGTATAGAAGAAAAGTACAGCGCAGTATATGTGCTCCTCTTCAGGTTAGGCTTGTTGCATTAGAAGTGCAAGACCAAAATAAATGTATTAGATTTCACTTGAAAGGTGACATCTTCTCGTCTCTCTCATCTTCGTGGCTAAACAAAACCTAGACCGCATCAGTTCAAACGTGGCTCAAATATAACCCTAACCCCTTTTCTTTAAGACACATAATCATACCGACCATTGTTATTGCACATTGCAGATCGCCCTCATATCATCCAGGCCAATGGCAAACACATTAACCTTGTAACATCCACCAGATCACAGTGGCCCATTTAACAATTCTGGTTAGTGTTACATTTGAGCCACGTTTAAACTGATGTACTTCAGGTTATGTTTTAGCCACATGTTAAACACAGAAACGAGAAGATGTCACTATTTAAATGAAGTCTAATACATTTATTTTGGCCTTGCACTTCTAATGTAACAAGCCTAACCTAAGGCGGGTCTGCTTGGTCCTTTGCAGCATTTTCTTTAGTCATTTCAATGCCAGGGCTCACCTCGCTTCATGCATATTTTCCACCAAAACAAGTCCTCCCTGCTGAAACTTTTTGCAAAGGCAATGTTGCTGCGTCCTTACCTTCGCATCTATTCCAGAATGATAATGGGTTCATCCAGACCTTAGCAGAGTTTCAATAGGTCTGGATATGCAAGACTATTTATCTGCTATGTGAGATATAAATAATACAATCATGATACTAATAAAGTAACGTTAAGGTCCATTATTCAGTAAAAAAAAACATGTAACCAAGTGTAACTTTGGTGACATGATAATGTACATATAAAGGTGGAAGTTAGTCAGCTCTGTAACAGTGTCTTCTACACTAGACCGTCACTCCTTCAGGATTCTGACACAGCGGCTGACTTCGACAACTCCATCAGTGCACTACTTACATTACAGCTATGTCGGTTTGACAAAGCAGCTGGTTGGGATATGCAAGCAATCTAGACTGCTTTTATGAAGAATAAGTCAATGGAAGAGCTACATCGAGTTTCAAGTCAAACTGAATCCCACACTTAAAAATAAAGCAACTCGGCTGCATCCGTTTGTCCTCGTCTCCATGCCACCCTTTCTAATTCTGTGTTCAAATTTGAAGATCTGTTTTTACAGACTGATATATTGAATTGATATTGTAGTTTTATTGCTTTATAGGCACAGTCTGCCTCTCATTCACACACATACCTGTGGAGACCGTTATCACGTCGCATTGGGAACAATTCGGGCTTCACTGTAAATGGAGGAATAGTAACAACTATGACAACTATACAGATGGTGATGTTTCTCATGCTAAGGGATCCAGCATGCTCCCCACAGAAGTCTGTATGCCTTTGAGGATAGGTGCACAATGTCCACCACCATTCATGTGTGAGTTCCTTTCCATCATAGTGGGTGCTGTCTACAAGCTAAAGTAAGCACATGAGGCGGCTCTGCAAGTAACATTGCATTTTTGCAATTTCAAAGACGAAAAGTTCAGACCTCAAAACTAACCATTGCTGCATCCTGCGTGGGTTAAAGTCAGATCAAAGGAGCTTCTAGAGTCTAAGTGTAAAAGGAAATGAGGTAAAGTCGGGGTCTCACACCAACCAGCCAGTAATCAACAAATCAGCTAAACTAATGTGACTGGAGGCTGTGGAATCAAGAGGCACTCAATGGACCTTTGTGTGGCTGCAGCTATGTACTGTAAATTCACTGGGTCTGTGGGTGTGCATAGACATTTGCAGTCGATGCTGCGATGCGCACGGAGCTGCCTTAACATAGCGGTGATTGTGGTGTTTAGTAGAGATGATATTCTATGAGGTATTCCATCTTCATTATGAGGCTAAAAGCATCAACAACTAGAAGAGGACTAAGGTTTAAAATATATTTAAGACAGCTGTGAGCCAAATGTGTGCATACCACAGATAACGGATTCACAAAGGCACACGATTTTAGTCGATATTTTGACATTTATTTTACACAGCAGCAGCACAGAGAAACATAGATTTTTCGTCATTGAACGGGAATCTTTAACCTTGAGGGTCCTTATAAAGTTGTTGTCAGTTGTCGCCTACATATATTGACTCAAGTGTGGCCGCAAAATACATTCCAGCGTGTCTTAGCTTTGCTGGGTCTGAGTGACTTTGTCACAAAAGTGTAACATTTTCAAAGAGGCACAGAGAAAAGAGGCTCTAGCTGATCGATACAGCAGCGAACCTTCAGAAAACTCATCTTTACTTGCATTATGTGTGAACCAGCCATTAAAAGAAAGATACACAGATAGTCTGACAATCTTTTCAGATCTGATAATCTTATCTAGTGTTTTTAAAACTTTGAATCTATAATACAGAATGTTCAGCATGGAACTAATGCCATCAATAATCATAAAACTGACCTTTGGGGACAGAATCATACATAGAGTTTTCTATTATGTCCTCTATATTTCTGTTTTACCAAATAAAGCATTTGAAATGTCAACTGAAGCGAAAGAATGTGAAAGAGTGGAGTTGTGTTTAAGTGTGAGTGATGAGGAAGCAGACGTGAGCTGAATTATAAGCACTGGAATGAGCTGAAGTTTCACTTGGAGGGTAAGAGCTGAAAACAGCTGAAATCAGTGAACGTCTGAAGGCAGCGCGGTGCTACCGGGTGACACGCTACTTCGTACGTATGTTCTGTAAGCAGCTGAAACGTCACATGTGGTGTAAAATACTGAAAGCCAATCAACTGTCCTTGACTAAGGCCTAAGACCTTGAGTAACGTGTTTGTGCATTCATTTAGCACCAACGGGTTCTTAAGGTTCCACTTAGGGTTAGGACTCGTATAACAGAGGACGTTTAAGGCCAAAATGCATGTATTAGACTGCATTTGAAAGGGAACATGCAGTTTCAAACAAGTTGTGCTTAAATTTGCTTAAATGTAAAGCACAACTTTATCACAACAGAGTTTGCAATGAAAATACTGTGGAATTTTCCAGAACTAAGGTTTTTTTCAGTTCAGTTCAAAGGCGGCTGAAATACAACCCTAACCCTTAACTGGGTCGGCCGTTACCTGGTGAATGTTTGTTTGGTTGTGAACACAATATTCACCCTTGAGTGCAGACCACTGCTGAACCACAATGCACCAAGTCCCTTTAGAAGAGCTGGTTTCGGTCCAAACCAACCCCAGTTCGACCCAACTACCAGGTGAAGTCCGCAAGTTTGAGTTAAATAGCTCTTGAAGCTTGATGTGTTTTACATTTTGGGATGCAGCAGAGCATGCAAACTGTACTGGTTGAGTAATTAGAAGTTAATTGGAGAATGTTTCAGAACAGATCTTCTTACTTAATGTATTTACGTTCTCCTGTTACAGAAACATCTGACCAATAAACAGACTGACTGCTCTGACACGGTTTATAGTGATGAACCATGGCAGAAAAGATCCAAGTTTACAAAGTGATCGGCTTATTTTGACCAGAGCAAATGATCTCCAGGCATAAAAACACCCTCAGACTAATACAGAGGTTCATTTTGCTGCACCGCAAAAAGACCAACGGTGCCATAGCCTTCAACAGTAAGCATCAAACGCAGATTTTTGGCTCCGCATACAAGTGACGCAACTCTGAATAATACATAGAGTCACGCTCTCATCCTTTGTTTTACAGTTGGACCTCAGAACATCCGTTCAGTTGCCAGATGGACACTGTCCAACCGAAGCTCAATCTGTAACTGACAGAGACAGTAACCCACTCACAGACCAGGACCTGAACTACTAACCGGGCAGGGCACCAAACAGGCCCACAGGGATAAACAGCTCATTGTGCTCATCATGTTTGTCCTGCATATTCAGTGATGCACGGGGGAATGGGGGGATGATGGAGTAAAATCTGTAGTCGAAATAAGAAATTAAATGTTAGAAGTATAACCTCAGGCTTTACGATGACTCATCTAATGCCAACGAGATAAAGAAAGCAAGTTAACATTCTGCCTCACTGGAGCTAAATAAACACATATATCCATCACCTGGCTGCTTTTAAACACAGCTGTCTGGAATTCGACATTATGAGGTCCAGGTTAGTATGGACATTATCAACCATGGAGTTTAATTGGATATACTTAATTAGGCTAACATTTGTTCTGTTATAATACGCCAAAATGAGAACTGTCAAATCATTCAAGTCAAACAGAAAGTCATCTTTGCACATAAAACCTGAGCACGTTCAATAAAATCCTATTCTTCAGGGGATTTGAACTCAATCTCTTATAGAGTTGTGTAAAATAACACTACCGAATAAAAGTGCTCATTGTGTTCACACTGGAATGTGAGACAGATATGGAATCTTATGGGGCTTTGTGATATCATCATTTGGAGTTTAGAGGAACGTTATCTTATTCAGAAGAAAAAGGAGCCATTTCATCCACAAAGTAAGATAAATGTGATATTGCAAACTGTTTTGGCAAAGCTTACAGCGCACCAACATTTAGCTGAAACTCCTTTTCATTATTGGATCTCATTACATTTATAAAGAGATTCTATTTTTTTTTTATTTTTCAAAAGGATGTTAACAGAGTTTCTTCTCGGAGGAAGCATCTGGCCAAACTCATCCCCCAGGTATGAACACTGGGTCGCTGTCAGTCAACGTTTGTTGTGTTCCACGTATGGAACAAGCATGACAACTTGAAGGTAAACCCGCCTTCATGAAACTAATGCTGGCTCGATTTTGGAAAGGATATTTTATTTATTTTTATTTAGATTTTGTACCATGGCCCAAAATGTGATATATTTGTTATATCACATTTGCCTTGTTTGACAAAAGGTTTATGTGTATAGCGTTATGTATAAATGTTTGAAACATCAGGCTCCGCCCCCCTTCATTCTGTAATTTATGTTTATCGTGGTGTAAATTGTATGCATGTATGTATATATGGCTGTAACCTTATCTGAAACCTCGTTACGCTGCTGCTTGTCTTGTAAAAGAGATTCCTCATGTGAGTGAGTGAAGGTTAAATAAAAAAAAAAAAAAGTTCATCTATATTTGATGGCTGCAGGCTGATTGCTGGTGGCTAACACTGGAGATGAAAGAACAGGCGATACACATATATTAACCATAATTCACATTCATGTCCATGTACAGTATGTTTTTTCACTCCTGGGACTGGTTACATCACCAGAGGCTGCAGACGTTTCAGCTTTCTTTCTGGCTTATATGAAGATCAGGCATAACAAGAACAAGCCAGTAGACAGTAATCAAGCTGAAGAGCCCTTCAAGTAATAGCTTGACATTTTGAATATAAGTTCTTTTTTTTCCCCCACAGCCATATTAAGGAAAAGAAGTTTCATCTTTTGTCCTGCTGTATCTCTAAAACGACCTTGTTAGCTTTGTTACGATGCTCAGCGAAAGCGCTGGAATCCAAAATGTCAAGGTAGCTCTTCTAGCTGTGATCAGACAAGGTTTTGAAAAAGGGTGCCTGACAATCCACACAGAATTCCCAAACAGCGGTATTGACTGCTAATTTAAATGGTTTCACACGTCCCGGGTGCTGAAAGGTCTGAAAGGAAGGCTACGAGGAGGAGGAGGGCTATGGGCGTGTCTGTGTGTTTCTGTGGATGGATGATGATCAGTGCAGTTTTGCTATCAAATCAGTAGCCATTGATTCATCTGACAGAGCAGATAAATAAAGCTGGCTATTCGCGAGGCATGTGTGAGCGCCTGGAAGGGGGTTTCACGGTGGCTTGCAGCTGCAGTGATCCGCTAATGGGCTTGTGCTGCCTTGTTCTTCATTGATCCCGCCGTTGGAGGGCTTGCCAACGGCTTATGAGCCATATCCTGCAGCCCAGACGCCCGGCATTTATGCTAGTCCATTAAACCTCCTAACACACCGAAATGACCCCATACGGGAGCATCTCAATTATTAGATCATCAGGGTTCTGCTTTCATGTTATTTGTTTTTTAATCACTCTGCTCCATCGCAGCACTGGTGAAACCCGTCATGAAATTAGAGAGACATCACGGAGAGTGGAGTTCAATGTGCCGGCATTATTAATCAGACTGCACAGATCATCAAATATGACCAGAGCACATGTCCTTCTGCTTAACAGAGCACCCCATTGCATCAAATCTGCATTGGATGTCAGTCACAAACCACTGAGCAATGTGTTGCTGAGGCAAAACAACCTTTTTTGGAGGCTGATTTGATACACGCGGGGTCATGAAGATATCAACAAGCACATCATATCTGCACAGTGTTTGTGTTCACAGGTTGTGAGCTTGATTTAGCAGCTCACCTCTAGAAATGTCATTGCCCGCGATGTATTTTCATCTCACAAAAGGTGTGAAATGAAGGCTATACAAACGTGCTTTATCCTCCGCTCATGGATAGGTTACACAGTGTCCTCACAAGAAAAATGACACCATAAGTCATTTCTTCCATCACCTAAAACAACATGTTTACAACTTTGTTCTTCCGTGTCTCCACAAAGAGCAAGAGCGATGTAGAACAACAACGGTACGTCATGGCTCTGTTGGGATGGCTGTTCCCAGCCCTCCAGCTGCGGACCTGAACCAAACCACGGAACATCTGCAACCAAACTGGGATGAATCAGTGATACGGAAAAAAAAAAAAAAAAAAAAAAAAAGTGGTCAATCATAACTCTTTCTGTCTGCTGTCAATATATTTCCTATTTAGAATCTGATTCACTTCCCCTCTTTTATGATGAATTTGAGAACCTGTTAAGCTTTAAACATCCACCCTTTTCACGGAAACCGAGAACTAAGCTATAGTTCGACTCTTTGTTAAATCGCCAGAGGCTTGTTTTATATAGTGTGTGTTTTCCTCAGTATCTATGGCTGTAGCCCACTTATCATCAGCTGTTTCCACAGTAAATTCTGTCTCGATGGTCCGTGTTTACTCTCTTTGTTAGAGGTGACATCAACTCCTCCAAACACAACTGCCCCGGGAATAGACAAGATAAATTCTGTTGTTTTTTAATGTTTTTCGCCGTTTCATCAATACCAGGAATGCAGCTGTAGTAAATAACTCACTCTCACTGTCCTCAATCCTATTTTAAGATGCTACAAATTATATCCAGCTACAACAGCACGAAAAGCCGTCAGTGAGAATGTACAGAGGGTCGTTGCTATAGAAATCATATATCGTGTCATTGCATTGGTCTGAACTGAAAGGCTTCAGCATGTCTCGTTGCAAATCTTTGGTCTGAACTGGGCTTTACTTGTATCCTCACAAATAAAATTTCATCTTCCTTTCTGTACAATATGAACAGCTTGAACAATGGGCCTATTTTATTACTGTCAGACTAGAAACTACAATTTCTCTGTCCCAACTTGTCACATATTGACAAGGTTGGTCAGGGCATCGCATTTTGACGCCCGAGCTACCCCAAAAGCAGCGTTTTTCGACGCGCAGGGGAGGTGTGTGTATTTTTTGTGGCACCGGGTACGGGTTGGTTAGGTTCGGGCATAAAAACAACTTGGTTAAGGTTAAAAAAAAAAGTGTCGAGGGAAGATGGGAAAGACAAAGAAAGAAAATGCAAAAATAAAACAATATGAAACAGGACATGAACCCCGGTCTCCTGTGAAATAAAGTCTAGTCAAACTAACTCAATGGAATATAAGTCTAGCTGAACGACCAGAGCCTATATTGTAGAGCTTTAAACATGCAAAAACACTTATTTTTGCTCATCTACTGTGTTCTAGCAGCTGCTGGAACGTTACAACATACATAGATGTTTGTGTTGAACTTCAGTGTTGACATACTGGAAAGTGGGGACTGTGGAATGAAGCAAAGTATATCACTGAGGCTGGTGTTCAGCCTGTGGATTACCAAATCAAAATACTTTTCTAACCTCAAACAGAGCAGCAGAACTCAATCATACTGTTTATCTTGGGAGAAAAATAAGAGCACTCGTGGGGAGCGTCTTTTCTTCTCACTTTTTCGGTGGTGCCCTCACATCAGCGGTCTCGTATTTCAACTCGGTGTTATGAGATTAAAAAGAAAGAAAAAAAAAATATGCAAGAAAGGGTTGCTAATGTAATCCATGTCTTTCTTGATGTGAGGCCATAGAAGTGGTAAGCAGTCATGTATTATCATGCATTAAGTTCACACATGTTCACACACACTCTGCTTGCTTTCTGAAGTAGCCTGCTGTAGCTCTTTGATCTCCACTGTGTTCAGTAAGCTCCCACACAGAACTGCTGGAGCGTTCAGAGGACAATTCACGACCCAGATGAAAACCAAATGATCACCAATGTGTCAAAAAAAAAAAAAAAACTACGCACAGTGTAGTAACATGTTCAAACTGTAAAGCAGAACTCAACCAAGTCGTGAGGAGAAGTGTTCCTGTTGTACATCAGCGTCAGTAAACCAAAAACATGTCTCTATATATATATAGTATATCCACGTTTTAGTGTTTTACCTGCCCTTTGAATTTGTGGCTTTTCCTCAAAACTGTAGGTCGGAGGTAATTGGAATGGGTGGTGGATTTACAAAATGCAGGTCTTTGCCACCACAGACTCGAGTTCACATCCCGACCCCCATTAACTTTTAAAGTTTAGGCAATAAAAGCGCTTTGCTTAAGATTAGGAAAACATCATGCTTTGGTATAAATGTTATCATGAGTCATTTTTTCCTCACATCATCTTTGCAAAACCTACCGAAGTGCTGTCATTATGGAAAACCATTAAGAAATCATTAAATTACATATGACCATAGTATCTGAAGAATACATATGCCCATGGTTTTGACAGAAATAGCAACAGTCCTATATTCCCTACTATCTTTTTATTTTGTCTTATTACACAATGTCTTTATGGATTGTTTAATGAAGATGAACGTGATCTTTCAGTCATTCAATCACCGGATCTCTGTCCAACATAAGCAAAACACCAAGTCAAAGAATGTAACCTGTAACAGAGTTCAACACATGTGGTGGTGATGGACCATTACGGTTGTCTAACATTAAAAAAAGACTGCTTCTTCAAAAGTTCAAAACAAGGAAATCCCTGTCTTTTAACTTCTAACTATCCACCAAGTCTCTGGCGAACCATTTGAGGGTTCAGGTTACATTTGAGCCATGTTTGAACTGTGTTGTTTAACATCGTAAACTGTTGTAGTTCAGGTTGTGTTTTAGTTACATCCTAAACACAGATTTCACTTTTTCAAATGAAGACTTACACAAGCATTTTACCCAAACTCTAGCCGTAACCCTAAGCAAACTTTCAACGAACTTTGAGGTGGGGATTCCACAAAAAGGGTGGATGTTAAAAAG
This sequence comes from Coranthus polyacanthus, assembly GCA_037367275.1. Taxonomy (NCBI): domain Eukaryota; kingdom Metazoa; phylum Chordata; class Actinopteri; order Kurtiformes; family Apogonidae; genus Coranthus; species Coranthus polyacanthus. The sequence continues at coordinate 897,430 of JAPQRN010000007.1, forward strand.
GTTAAGGAATGTAAATAGAAGTCATCTGCAACAGTCACAAAAAATGTTACTGAACATAATACACCAGTGAAATTGTCACTGTCAGCATATTTTATATTCATGGTTAGACACACTTTGTTTCGTCAGACTTGTCGGGTGATTCTGTTCTATTCTATACAAAGCAAATTAAACAAACTCAGTTACTCTGGCATCTTATGCTGGGAAACTAGTTTATATGGAACCTAATCAACTGACACGCCTGGGTAATTTAGCAAACTTGTTTTATGGACCAGGCCCCTGGGCTTAGTTTAATATAGGAAAGACTAGATGCGTTAATTGTCGTTTAACAGAAAACTCAATCTTCCCTAACCTTAAGCAAAATGTGTTTGTTTCCTAAACCTAAACACAGATGGGGATCAGGAAGCGAACTCTGGTCTCTGGTGTCCAGTTCCACCGTCCACTCCTACCACCTCCTCAGAACGTTTGAATTCTGTTAAGTGGTAACACGTTTAGGTACTGAATGAAGCTCTACACTTTTAAAACACAGACAAAAAGACTAGATTTACAGGAAAAAAAAGTAATTGTAGAATAAATAAATCAGAGGAGAGACAGACATACCACTGAATTGAAAACTGATTCAACTTGATATATGAGGTATTAAAACGTCAGCCCATAAAGGCCCATTTTTGTCTTCATCATAAATGTTGCTATCCAACATTTCTCCTCATTTCAGTGATTACATTTCCTACCCAACAGTAACCCATTTCCTCTCCTGAGCTGTGTCTTTTCAACGTCTTGCACCATCCCCACCATTGTTCAGAAGCACACTATTTCAAGGTTGAGGGAGCAGTAAATGTAAACTACCTTTGCTATGGTAGGTCTCACAAACAATCTGGGAGAAGTGGGCTGTGCCACACAGCCATCAGTCTAAAAGCCCATGTGGTGTCATGAGGGAAGCCAGGTGAAGAATTACACTTAGAGCGCTGCAGAATTTCTCACCTGTTGGACACCCAGAGGAAGGAAGACAACTACTCAAGTGCATAAGTGATGTGTGTATTCCCCTAAACTCAATTCATAGAAACACTTGCACATGAGCCTGTAAGTCTGTGCTGTTGAGACAAAATACATTTTTCCTTCCAATCACTATCCAGTCATTGGTTGCTCTGATAGCTGATCATGAACCTCTCAACATCCACCATGTCAACGCTGACCTATTTAACATTAACATTAGAGCCACGTTTGAAGTGATGTGGTTTAGATTGTGTTTTAGCCACATGAAAAACACAGAAACCAGAAAATGTTCCCTTTCAAATGAAGTCTAATACATGCACTTCTTACACTTCTTCTGTTTTAACCCTAACCCTTTTACCACAGGGCAGTGCTGTAGTCAAGACCGAGACGGGACCAAGAGCAAGTCGAGACCAAGACCAAAGCAGAGCGAAACAGAATCAAGACCAGATTAGATACACAGCAAGGGCATTACGGCATCCAAGTTTTTCAAATATTACAGACTGATATGATATGAGAGCTGAGATGGTTCGGTTGCCAGTGAGAAACAGAACGAGGCAGTCTGTGGAAAGAAGAATTAAGAATTGGAAATGAGTTTTACATCTAAAAGAAATGTTTTTTCAAAACTACAGCAATGATGTTTACATACAGCAGAAAATGCAACAGAAATTGCACTGATATCCCTACAACCGTGGTCTTCACTGGTACTGATATGAAATTCTGAGTCCTCTTTGTCCAAGACCGGGGACAAGACCAAGACCTTCAAAAAGTGGTCTAGACCAACGTCGAGTACTACAACATTAGAGTCACGTTTCCATGAAAAGCATGGATGTTAAAAGGTTAAATTAAATGGCAAGAGACCAGAATCCACAGAAGGCCTTACATCAGTGCTGGGTGGTGTGGGAGGCCTATTTATAATTCCAATCTCAGGTTGTCTTGGCAAATTTTTACGAGAACCTGGCCCTATTTAACGCTGGGCCTATTAAATCACTTCAGTACTATGTTAAATTTACTGCAGTGTGCTAGGCCAAACGTTTTTCAAGTAATCCTAAATCTTGCCTTTTTCCTTTTGAAATCTTAGCATCCCCTGCCCATCTCTGGATTTTTAAAAAAAATACAGAACCTCAAAAAGTCAAGTTGTTGGCAATAAATAAATAACCTGGAAGGGCACTTAGTAGAGCGCATAGCTCCACCAAAGCCCCGCTGTCCTGTATTTCAATTTAATGTCCTGTGTTGTAGTAGAAAATGCTTTTTTTTCTAATTCCAGGATCTGGTCCTTTCTATGGATCTGCAATAAAATGTAAGCTTAAGCTTTAAAGTTTATCTTTAGTCGTCATCGGTTTGACAAGAAATCTCAAAGTCCACTGCCCGTTGTAAGGTTGTGGAGGTTGTGGTGGAGGGAATGAAACAAAAAAGACTGAGGAAAGTAGGAAAACAGAAGCTGAACATTTACATTTCTCAATTCCTGTAAAGCAAACCTTGAAATAAGATACTTTTGTCAGAGTCCGTAATGATCTTTGGGATATGTGACTTTTTTTTTTTGTTTTTCTTCAAATATGTCTTAATACAATACTTACTGTAAGTTTTACAGCCTGATTCGAAAGGTACATTTTCATACCTAGTGTAGAATGTGATCATTCTACAACTCAACATAATGACTAAAAATCTGGCCTTCAGCAGTATTTCAGCCTGAAAGTAATACTAGAAATACTAATTCAAAGTATTTTCAAATTCTTCAAATAACAAATATTTGCAAGTAGTATTTTTTATATATAACCAGATTGTCTACACATCTGCCAATGGCGTGTTTCACTTTCTTTTTTTTAAAGCTGCAGCGCTTGATAGTTTTTTGGTGTCACTGGGCAAAAAATGCATAATGACCTTTCAGTATTTTGTAATTCAAGTGGTCTGATAGGAAACAAGATTTTACCGCTGAAGAAAATCTACCTTGTGATGTAGACTTTGTGTTTTCTGGGAGATAGGGGTGAAACGTGTGTGATTGACAGCTGTAATTACTACTGCTGCTCTGCTCCGTGGCTCAGAAAAGTGTCTTTACTTTTCCACAGCGGCGTGAGGTTCATCCATCTTTATATTTAGTCTTTTGATTTGGACCGAGAGGAGAAGCGGCAGAGTGAAGGGGTGTGTTTTTAAACTCTGCCGTTTTGTCCCTTGATCTTGGCTTTAATGCTAGAATAAAAGTCCAGGCTAAAGTAAGGCTAAAATGGACCTAATGGGACAAAAATGCCAAAATGTGAGCAATTTGTGCTTATTACAATCAATGAAACCACAGTTATTTGAGAGGCTTAAAAAGTTGTACAAGTGGTGTCACTTTTAGAATAAGGAAAACAATCTTGTTCCTCTTATTTTTCTAATGAAAAAACATGTTTGACAAGATTATTTTTCTTTTAAGAAAAAAAAATGACCCATTTCCCAGAAAGACGGCTTTTTCACTTTCTTGAAATTCTTTTGTGTGAGCTCGTAGAACTTCAGATTCTCAATTGTTTGGATTCTAAAAGAGTATAGTATTAAATTAACAAAAAAACAAAAAAAACAAAAAACAAGCCTAGTTTAAAAAGGTATGAGTCAGAGTGAAATAAAGTGTTTTGTAGTATCAGCCTCGGCTCTAAACGCTGTGGAGGAGATGCTGATGACCATGGGGCCTGATGTTTGGATGCAGCCCAGCTGGCTCTGTGTCAGTCCTCCAGTGTTACTGTCCTCTTTATGCAACGTTCAACTGCTGCAAACAGGCTTTGACATTAAAAATGTATTTCTGTGGGCAACTACTAATTACTGCAGACACAACGAATTAAAAGTTACACAAAACGAGATCTATGTGCTAATGCTTTCCAGATAAGTGGCTCACTTAAAGATTATGAACCAAGCACAAACAATTTGGAATGCAAATTTATGCACAGCATCAAACTCTCCCCTGGTGTACTTTTTAGCAATTCGGTTTTTAGATCACAGACACATTTCTGCTGCAGGCGGAAGACAACTGGCTTCTGTTCTTCTTCCATGACGTCTTCCTTTTCAAGAATTAATGATCCCAATCTAGCCGGTGTGATTTGAATGTTACAGTGAGCGCGGAGACAGAGAAAAGAGCTGTTGCGTCGTCGCGATCGAGCGCGTCACGTCTGCTTAGGATACCATCCCCTGAGGTCAGGGAGCTCCGACAATTAGACGAGCGGCCTCACCTTGCACTCAAACGCAGATTGGTCTCAATAAACGTCAGCAACAAAACAGATCTGCCGGTTGCTATGACGACGCTTTCGGCAGCTGAACACACTATGTGAATAACAATATGGCCCGGTGCTGCTGCTGACTTTAGACAAGGACCAAGAGCAGCAGGCTTCTCCTCGATGCTAATTATTTTAAGTAACGACCGTGGGAGTTTCACCATCCACACAAACACACACGAACACTATGTGCAGTTTAGGGGATAAACCATGCAGAGATGTATGGTTTTTCTCTTCCATGTGTGTTAACAGACTTCTCATTAAAGCCTTTCTGACTCATGCTGAGGCGAGACATCAGGATTCTGCCCATATTCAACATAGGGAATAACCCACTGTGTTGTCATGCATCGGAGTCGCTGTTATAGCTGTTCATTGGGTTCATTGTTGGCAGTCATTTAGGGTTGGGCTGTGCGATATGGATTATACTGTGTGTGAATGAAAAATGTCTGCTTGTTGTTTGTATTGTTGTGTCGAGGCCTGTCACAGTTATTGCATGATTGTATAAACATGATAATCATCTCCATTTACCTATAAAAACATGTCCGCACTGTGCACCGTAATGCAGACATAATCAAATCAAGTTGTGAGGCCAGTGAATGTTCACAGCTCTACAGGTAGATTTGAAGGTTGTTTTTTTTCCAGGATTTCTGTTTTGTTTTTGTAATGTTCACTGTACATACTGAGGTGGCTCATACAGATACTGGTGTTGAAACGATGCAGCTGTTTGCATTAGTAGTGACTGATAGGACCAAGAAGGCAGCGAATGCAGGTTTCTACATCATCCTTTGTAAACTTAAGCATTTTTGTCCATCCTCACTACAATGCAGCCCTGGAGGTTCTAAACTCAAACAGTGTTAGCTCCGTTTCCAAAACGCTCCGTTATCAGTAGTAGTAGCGTATGCTACGTGTAAATGCAGAAACAGTTATGCATTTTAAAACAAACAGTGTGGACAAGGCCTTTAGATTACAACTCACGTGTCCGTAATGGCGATTTTATAACAAAGTGCATTTATTCACCATTGGTAGACAGTGGAAAGGTCAGTAAAAAAATGTTTGTTCATGATGTATTTTAGTAAGTTCTGGGTCTCTTTTGGGAAAAAAATTCCTGCAACAGACAATTTCCCTTCCCTTACTTGAGCACAGTCACTTTTCCAGTTAGCTGCCAAGAGAGACAGCACAGCCTGAGGTGCTTTAACATTTCCTACTCCATTTAGATGTAGTAGATGCTCAGTTTATACCCCGTCACTGCACAGTAAGTGGGGTTATTATGTTCAACAGATTCAGACAGGATTAAAAAAGCAATACTGACGTTATGTAGGAAGCGTTGCGTCTGCTTAAGGAATGTTACAAATAGAGATTAGCCGCGCTAGCCGTGGGGAGTGAATGGTAGCACAAGGACTGCAAAGAATGGAGGACCTCTTAACTTGCCGACGTCCCCTGACAGTCCCAGATGAGGCTGATGACATGTAGCACTTAGATTATTAGGAAATCAGTGGTTGAAAGGCTGCCTCGTGGTTTACCAGGCTGAAGAATTGCCTCTACACGTCTTCACGTCACTTAAACTAAGTGAATAACAGAGCGTTTTTGCAGGTAGCTGCCCAGTGGGTATACCTTTGTGAAAATAAGGACTGCTGAAGGCCAGTTTAGGGAATTTGTCTACCTCTGTTTCCAATTCCGACCCTACATTGCTTTTATTATGCTCAAATAAGTACTGGAAGGTCATTTTCAAGTTCACAAATAAATCCAAAGCAGTGAAAATATTAGTATGAGTACAACCACAAAGTGCTGCCTCTGATGATGATGGAGCAGCGCTGTAAAAGATATGGACACATTCCCTCCACAACAAAACGAAGCACGGAAAACTAGTTGGAGAAATGTTCCCGTGCTGCTCCCACTGTGCTTCCAACCATCCTTTTTATTAACGTGAAGTATTGTCGCAGCCTGGCACCAAAACGCTTCTCTGATCCAAAACTCCCCCAGAGAGAGGAAACGAAGGACAGTCAGACGGAGAGAGGGGGAGAAAGAAAAAAAAAAAAAAAAAAAAACAGCACGAGAGAGAACAAAGTTGGAGTTAAAGTCTAGAGAAAGAAGGTAAGAACAAAGAGACGGAGAGAAAACAGAACAGGAGGGAGGGAAAGCAAGGCGAGGCGATATACTGTATGAGAAAAGAGAAGCACGATAAAAGAAAGAAATGCTTTTTCCCCCAAACAAGGTTTCAAAATATCCAAATTGGCATTTTCTTCTTCTTCTTCTTGCCTGTCATAGGTAGCAGGATGTTGCTGAGCCTCAGCAATAAAGCCAGACTGTATCAACATGTACATATGCAATTCATTTACAAAGGGAGTCTGTCAAAGGGAAAGGAGGAAGACTGCAAATTAGAACAAATCAGAGAGGAGAGTAGAGCAGGAAATAGCATGAAATGTATGTTTTCAGATGCTGTATCCGAGCAGAATCGAGTGATTAAGACATGGCTCCCAGCACGAAGCAGCTAATGACGACTAAAATAAAAATAATAATAATAATAATAATCATAATAATAATACTACAAAGTTTGACCAAAAAACTCTACTCTAAAAGTCATTTTAGAACTTTTCAGCCTCGTCTCATTGCATTTATAAGAAGCACCTGTTAACACTAGACATACAGTATAATATCCATCCTGATGCAGTCATTCTACTTGATACATTACAAGACAATCTACAATATTACAGTTTCTGTGTAACTGAAAGAAATTATCTGAACCAGAAACCTGTCAAGTTGCATTTTACATCCATGTTTGTCCAGACACATGTATGTCGTGAAGACTTTAATAAAAAAAAAAAAGTATTAAGTGTCATTCTTGGTGAAATGGAAGCTGTCACTATATTGACATGTGAATCATTACACATTAATACAGATTGTCATCAGGTCATCATTTTATCCCGTCATTCATTTGTCTGAAATGTTGAGTTATTAAGTCACAGTAGAGCCGGGCGGTACGTCCAAAACTGTTCTCATGAAAATTCATTTCATATCAACCGATACTGGAAATCATGTCGATACGTCTTTCAAGTTTAAAGGATGACTTTTGGTGCTGAGGGAAAGTTGAAGAAACCAGACGGTTCAACATCATACACATGAGCAAAAGTAAAAGTGTTACAACACACATTTCCACAATCATCAACGGAGACCTTGAAATTTGCCAAAATCTAATTAGTTCATCCCTGAAGAGATTCCATGATGCCATTTAAGAGAAATGTACGAGCGAGTACAGTCTTAGTTTAGTGCCTCTTTAACGCAGACTGCAGCTTCCACGTCCACGTCATTCCAACAAGTAGTGACTGTGGCGAGTGTAGTTGACAGGAGACTCCATTTACAGCATGTTTAAATAAAGTCCATACATCACATATACCGAGGGCTTCGAAGAAAAGATTGTGTAAATAATCTTAAACGTCACCATAGTTTAATCTGACTGAGTACAGATTTCATTAATGATACTGTACCTTTCTATACACACATGGTGACCAGATTCCAGACCAGAACAGTATTGTATCATTTAGTCCAAAAACTGTTTTCTTTTCTACATTTTTAAATTTGGGGGAAAAAAAAGTCACATGCACTCAAACACATCAAACATGTTTGATTTCATTTTAAAGTAAGACACGTGACCGTGTGAAGTAAGCATCGCATTCGGACAGAGGCATGACTGAAGACATTACAGACGTCAGCGCAATAATCAAAAGATATGAAGACATATCTCAGAATCAGAAAGCTTTATTGTTATTGCACCAAACGGTGCAGATTAAGATTTGCTGTGCAATGCCTAAAAAGACACTATACACACACGTAAATGAATAATCACATTTAAAAAAAAAAAAAATTAGAAATTTAATAAAGAGGTAAGAAGTTTTGGGGTTTTTTAAAAATTAACTGAATTAATAACTTTGAAATATTCAGAATTCATTTGTGTCCTTGTGTCGTCAAGAGATTCCATTTGATGTCTGCTTGTTAATGTCATACAATATATTCCCATATTAATATTTCTCTCCACCACTTGTTGTCATAATAAAACAATCTCCAGGGAAACCGAGCAAGTGCTTTTGCTGATCTCTTCCTGTCTTGTATTTTTAATCAGCAGCCTGTCAGATAATTGCATCAACCAATTCAAGTCACACTAAGCATTTCAGACATTTAAGAATTGTGATTAATTTCCTGCGCGGGCCTCTGCAACCGTCGGTTATCCATAACACCCATCTCATCTGAGATCCGTGTGTTCGGTGTCACAAAGGAACGTTCTAAAAATACACGCTAAAGGTGTCATGACTAATTAGCACTGTTGCGCTGATTGTCAGCTGGTGACAGTCATTTCACTGTGTGGAATAGTGTAGAAAACTGAAAACAATGCAGGTATCATACCAGCGGTGTTTGCTCTGCACAACGATCTTCACTTTACCTCACCGTCTTACAGAAAGGTTTTTGATGTGGGAAAAGTAAAAGTGAAGCTAAATAATTCCTTTCATCCTTCCTCCCACATCGCAGTTTGTTTTGTTTTTTTTTTTCTTCCTCAGCCAGCGTCTTGTCATGGTCAGACATTCGCCCAAGAATGATCTGCTCATGCATACATTTCTTTCCCAGACAATCCATCACTATTACTTGAGGAAAATGTCAGGAGTGCTCGGCTAGGACAGGTAGGGGTTATTTGTGCACACTGCTGTCAAACAACATCAAAGCACTCGGTGACCTTTGGAGAGCTCAAGAGGGATTTTTTTATCTGCATGAAAAAAGGAAAAAAAAAAAAAAAATCAACCTTGGGAGGAAAAAAATTCCCCTCAAAGTGCATTGCAGTTAGTAGAGTAAACACAGCCAACACAGACAAAGAACCGATGGATGGATGCAAACAAAGGCCGAGTTCTCTTCTCGCTGGTTATATGCTGTGTTTATGAGAGGAGAATGCATAGCCACTGGGAGCGATTACTTACAATACCTCACATGGGAAGCAATGATAAACACAATATTGCCTTTCCTGCTCCATACTGTAAATCAGATACTATACTGTGTTCCCCACAGAGCCTAATTTATTCTGGTTCCCAGCCAAAAATCATTTACGGCAAATGCAATAAATCCCCTCATACAGTGAACATATCCTCTCAGCTGCGGTGTCATCAGTTTTTCAAGGACACAGATCTGGCTCATCTTCAAAACTCTGATACTGTTTAAAAGAAGAAAAGGCAAGCATTGCTTTTCCTTCGTTTCATAAAGTCATCTACATGTGTAAATACTGAGGTGGTTTGGATGAGTGGACGACTCAGAACTGCAGCTCAAGCTGATCTTTTTAGGGTCAGTCTGAAGGCCTTCTTGAAACTCTGCGGATCATTCTTCTTCCACCAAATAATTACATTTTTGAGGCTAAACAAACTGAGGGTGGTGAGTAAGTTCATATTTTATCGGTTATCGGTGTTGATGTGCTAAAACACACCACATAGAGCATTTCAAAAACAAAACCCCCACATGAGGTTTGACCTAAATGTACCCAATGTGTTGGGCACATGTATCAGGTCCAGACATTAAAAAGCTCCTTGGACCCATCCTCTACATCCAGCAGGAAGACCACCATTGGTTTGAAAGTGCAATTTTTCCCCATCGTATTTACTAAACTCTAAATATTCAGTGAAAGTCAATTTCAATCAAATGTTATCAGTGTGTGTTTCAGTCAACACAATTTCAGTGTTTTGCATGAAACGGGGAATTTACCACAAAGTTTGCCTGCTTGATAAAAGGCAGCGCTGAAGACAATAACATAATAAAATAATAAAACCCCTCGAATGCGGCCCCTCCAGCGAGTGGGGAGGTGCGAAGGCTCTGCCATTAGCTTTAATTTGATTTATTTTTTAATACACATAACTGCAAATGTGACAGAGGTAGTCGAGAGACTATTTTTCATCTGTAATCCCCAGAGAGATGTTCTAGAGTCGGCCTAAAACTGGAATATAGAGTTCAAATTATAAAGCTCAGTAAAACCGTTATAATAAAAGGAAAAAATGTTAATTAAAAAGGAGAAAAATAATTAAAAAAATAAAATAAAAAAACATAATGTGATCTCCATGAGTTTGAAAAGAAATCTCAAGGTCTGCTGTCTGTTGTAGAGCTGTCACGTAAATCACACGTCTTTATGAGCAGAGGGAGCACCAGAGTAAAGACCGAAACGTGTAAAGACAAAAGAAGAAGAAACGTTTCAACATCTGAAGTTCTCAACACAAGGGAACCAACTCCTGTAAAGTCAACCTTAAAGTGAGATACTGCAGCTTTGACAAACATCAGGCACGACCTATGGGATAAGTCACAATGACCCCCCCCCCCCGTGTGTCTTAATACAATACCTTCTGCAAGAGATTTCATTCCCCAATTTGTACAGTCTGTTCACGTTCGAAAGGCATGACTCCAGAGCTGGTGTGGAACGTGACAATTATACAGCTCTTTCCACCTACAGTACATAGAATAAAATGTAAAAATGAACCCAAATCTGGATTTCAACATGTCTCACTGTGAAATACAACCCAAGATCCAACCCCACCATTGTGTTCAGCTCTATTACGGCAAAAGCCACACACATGTATTTTCAGTCATTTTATATGTTCTTGTTTATGTTTTTGTACCTAAATCATTAACCATGTCTTCAAATGCAGACAAAGGTTGTTTTTTTGTTAGCAACAAATCACAGTACATGGATTTCTATGTTCGCTCTGAAAATGTCATTCAAAATAATAAACTGTTAAAGCTCACTGTACTTTTTCCTCCCCCCCCCCCTCTTATCTGCTTAATCATCAAGACCCACAAAGCTCCAGCAGAAACCCAATTTTTCCATTTCCAGTCACCATAGTGGTCCTTAAAACTTCTTATAATAGTTTGGGTAATGAAACTACTCAGGAATACTTAGCTAGCCATCCAGAAAAAAAAAGGTCATTTCCAAACCGAGTCTAATCAAACTGACCTCTCTAGGAGTGAAATGAAAATAGGTTCATGAGGGAAAAAGAAAAAAAAAAAGCACAGCAATTTGCCCTGGATCTGGTCTGGTGGGTTTTAACAGCTCTCAGATCAGCAGCACAGCGACTTACAAATACATGCTACATTCATCTGATAACTGACAAAACTTTGTTGCTCCGTCTATTTTCCTCTTTGGTTATAGTGTGTATATATATATATATATACACACACACATCAGGATACCGCACAGAGACTCCAATTAATGCACTGAGCTCAAAGTGCACATGCAGCCTGTTTACAGCGGCACGTCATCGCTGATGGACTGACTCATCCGGACGTCCCTCTGGTGTACAACAAGGCAAAGATGGCTGATAACTCAATTCTGTTGAGCAGCAGACATGCCCTGCAGCAACGAGACTCTAGACAGCCCTCGTGAGTGATGGAAACGTTCTTGAATATTCCAAAGACGACGTAGACTAACTCCTGCACCATCTTAGCTCCTTGGAACATGGATGAACACATGGCTGCATGCGAGATCATCATCTGTTGACTAATAGAGCTGTGCATACAAGTATCACAATTACATATTACTTATTTTACTGCAATTTTTGTATATTATCCAAGTTAGACAAGAGGAAAATGTTGAATCATCCACTTCTAGAGATATACGTATATCATGGGTCATTACAATAAGAACCTAAACTGAATCAGATGTGTTCACTATCTGGGCCTCAACTTCTGACATCTTGAATCATGACCAAAACATGTTTTGTGAGTTCACTAAAATCTATTTCATCCTTGGGTCGTCGTAGTGGCCGTTTGTGTGAATTCTGAGGAAATTCGTTCTGAGACACCACATACATAAAAATGGACAGACATGAGGTCGCGACTGACATTTCATCACCTCATGTTCGAGTCCAAATGAATTTCTGCATCAAGATATTTTGTGAAAACCGTTCCAGAGATAGCATGTTTTAAACGTGATGTGGGTTGTTATTCATGTTTTTGTACTTAAATGACTATCAGATAGTGAACACTGAAGTGAACACATTTGATGAAATTCCCTCAAGGTGCTGAGACACTGCATTCATAAGAACAGACTTTGGGTCACAGAAAACTTGACCTTTGGCCACCAAACTGTGTTCAGTTCATCTTCGAGTCCAAATGAACATTTGTACCAAATGTGAAGACAATCTGTCAAGCTGTTCCTCCAAGAGCATCGTACTGCATATGTGGCAAATAACAGGAGTAAAGTGAAAAACGTCAGATTCCAATTAAAATCTACAATAGAATGAATAAAAACTACACTTGTTGCTTGCTCAATGGGGATTTGTTAGTTTGTTTTTTTTCTCTGATTCTGTATGGTCTTAACCTCAGAGCCTTGAGTTTTACTGTAATTTAGTACCATATCATTTAAATGAAATTAAAAAAAATAAAACAAACTTAAGTGCTGCATTTAGCTTTTTTTGTTCATCAATAAAGTGCCATAAGAAATATTACTGTTTTATTGCAGGCATTGTGGTATTAAAATAAAAGATAAAAAAAAAAAAAATAGGAATACTTAAGTGAATTGATTTCCATCCTCACCCCTATTGATTAACCACTTCATTTTATGTCTTGTGATGTAGTCCCTGTGTGATCACCAGGATGGGATGCATTTAAACAATAAATAAAGACCGAAGACAATAAGTCATCCTCTGGCTGCAGGCGAGCTACAAGGTAAGAGATGAGCTCCACATGACATAACCAAATCAAAATGCGCTCCTGACTGATGATTGGATTGTGCTTTGACCCTGTTAACCTGAGGTTTCCAGTAAAGCCAGATTAGAAGCCCTGCTGCTCTTACTTCCCAGTCAGAATAATGAAACAATTGGATTGGCAGAGAGCGACTCAGAGGAAGGGAGGCCTCCTCATTAAAAAGCCCTTTATTCATCCTTATTGCATTATAGACATCTTTTGTGCAGCTCTGCTTCTCCATGCCACACTAATGTATTCACACCAGCCGCTCGCTGGCGTTCGAGGCCCTGCTCGGGCACTGGCTGGTGTGAGCGCCGGAGTCGGAGTTATGGTTTTAGACTACACGCTGTGAAATGTTCAAACTCTGAAAGACATCAGAACCTCCAGATCACGTGACTTGGCATCAGTGACACGCTTGTTTGAGCACTACATTCCAACTGGGGAACACTTTCTTCTTTAGTTTGTTTAATTTGTAAATGCCATGTGAACTGCGGTGCAGTTCATTAAGAGACTGAACCATGTTTTGAAGATTATTTTTCCACGCTTCATATGATACTCATGGTACAATTGGAATGCTTAATTAAAGAAAGTGATTAAGGTCTGTTATCCTAAGATCACACTGAATGTCTGCAAAACAAACACTTTGCACCGTCTCCACCACACAGAAAATTATTTTATTCTTTATTTTGTGAGTGTTCTACAGTTTTGGAACACCATATGGTACAACTGTTTGTCCACTACTTTAAAGTTAAAATTGTGCCATCGAGTGAAAATATGCTCAAAGATCATTTGAGAAACTCTAGGAATCAGCCGAACATAAGAACTCTTATCTCAAACCATGTTCTGGACAGTGATCAGAAAATGTTACCGTCTTAATGGACATACCCGGCACCACCGTTGTATAGAGTTAGACTGAAGCACTCCTTTTTGCGCCACACAATCCTGAGATTTAATATGGAGCTTAATCCCAGACCTCAAACCACATTGAAGGGCCTCTATGTATAAAGCTGCAAGCAGCAATGATCGGGCCCTCACACCTTCACGCATGTTGGAGCCGGCCACAGTCAGAGGGTTTTATTGTGGACGGATAGATACCTTCAGGCCTGGCCTCTTCTTCCATTATCCACGATGAAGCACTAGAGAACAAATACTAATTATATAAAACTTTGCAAAAATTGCATATTCAAAACAATATGGTGGGTTTCCTGATGGGTGTAGGGTACGGCACCACAAGGATTTTTTATACATCTGGACCAGCATTGACATGTTGCCAGAAATGGCTTAACAGGCTTAAGGTCTGACCAAATTAGAAGTCAAATTAATACTAATTAAATCAGTGGGAGGAATTCATTTGTGCAACAACTGAGAAATGGCAAAAACAGCTAAAAAAAATTGCATATTCTAATCAAAGTGGTGGGACTGTTTTGTTGGGGTTAGGTTATGGGTCAAAGCAGCTTTTTTATGAGTCTGGATCTCATACATGTAGCAAACAAATGTGGTAAGTCCAAGTGAAACCTCATTAGAGGGTTTAATTTTAGACATTTTCCAAGGGCACTATTGAGCCATTGTGCTACACCCTTTCTCAAGTTTTCAAGGACCTTTAGGCTCTAAAAGGTTATTAATAGTAATATTTACAGTTTCAAGAGGGCCTTTTCACTCTGCACTAAACAAGAGTCAAATTGGCCTAAAATGAACCCTGCATGTGTTTGGTCTGCATCATTATATACAGAAAAAAAACCAAGTTGCATCTGTGATTTCACCCAGAGCTCCCTGGAGAGACGCGTTAAAGCCTGTATTACATTTGGTTCCAAGTTAAACGCCGTCTTCCCTTCAAAATCCCCAAAATATCAGTGTCAGAAGCAGCCAAACAAAATGATATTCATTTCCAATTAATATTAGCATGAAAACTATTGTCTTAATGGACTCCCCCCTCTCCTTTTCTCTTTTTCCATTTTAATGAAGTTAGTTGCTATTAGAATTCACAGCGTGAAAGAAAAGCCCAAGAATGTTTTCTCTTTCACTCAGGCTCCATTTACAGTCTGCAAATATAGACAAGTTGTGAATGGCCTCAAGCATTTCATATATTTTAATAATGGGCAGATGATGGAACAACAGACTTAAATAATTACCATGAAGTAAATACATCTTAGAAGAAACAACAGTTTAAAGATTACTTTATTTCCAATTTCTGATGGTTTATTGACTTTGTCCAGTCTCGTCTTTGCTTTGTCAGTCCACGTTTCTTCTGCTCAAAATGAGGAAAGTTTGTAATGGTAGCCCATTGTTTCATTTGTTAAGAGGAACATTTGATTGTTCAGTCTTATTGATATTGGGTTTTTTTTCCCACAAATGTCAAGACTTGACATGTTAATGTGGAATGCTGATAACCTGGATTTGTGTGGCACTATCTAAATAAAAGACAGGTTCATACATTTTGGAGTCTGCCTCAGAACTGGCGTCAGGTTTTACTTCCTGGAATCAACGCTCTTCTTCATACATCATCCACAGATTCCTCCCTCATGTGATTTCATTCTAAGCAAAGGGAGGCAAAACGGATTTCCTCTGGTTTCCAATGCCATCACAAACATGTATGTTAGGTTAAACTCCGTGTCCATGACCAAGGTACTGGACTGGACTAGGTCCCCCGGCACCACTCAGTGGCTGCCCACTGCTTCTAGTGGGATGCCCTCCAGGGCACTAGGATGGGTTAGATGCAGAGAATGAACTTCCCTACGGGGACAATAAAGGTGAACTTTACTTCTAAGCTGTGTCTTCCACAGGCACATTGTTTTTGGTGTAAAATGTACTCCATCTTGTTTTTATACTGGGTTTTGCTGGAGGGATGAAGGTAATTCAGGAATAAGCCTCTAACTTTGGAAGATATAATAACTTCACTTGATTTGTTTGACTTTGAAGGATGAAGGCTCAAATTATCTTTTGTGAATATATTATTACATATTGTTCCCAGTACTTGTGATTACTCCACACCTGGCTTGACTCTTCTACTGCGTTGGCTGACGACCACTGTATGAACGAAGGGGCCTGTGCTTAACCAGAGTCGGCCTGAACATGACATAGGTCCAACGGCAGACTTTTCAGGTGGATTTATGTCTACATCAAGGGCTATGGCAGCAGACACAGAAGATACAGTGCAGGCTACAGCGTAGGTGATGTAAATCCACACATCAAAACTGCAGCATCGGCAGAAAACTGACGTTCTGCTTAACTTTTCTCCCACACACTTCTGAAGTCAGTGGAGATTAAATGATTATTATTTTCTTCCTTCTTCAGACCTTCTGACCTTCCACCGCAAACTCACCACACTTTTATGTCTGAGGGAATGTAAGCACAATGACTGCAGTGATGGCTCTCCATTCTCCAAGAAGACATGGTGAGATAATGTAGATTTAAGCAGAGTTGTGAATTTTTGCCTCATATTAAATGACAGAGTTTCGAACACTGCAGATTTATTTATTGACCGTCACCACCAGTTTATGAATGAATGAATGTGACACAATGACTGCACGGTGGTTTAACAAGACATGGACTATGTTTACATGCACAAAACATTCCAGCTTTTGCCCTCATTCTAAAAAGAGATGATGCTCCTGCTAATCTGTTTACATGGCTTGCATGGTTTACATGCAGCTTTGCATACCGTTTATCACGTCAAAACTTGGAAAAATGACTGGAGCGACTTGTGCCATTTTGCATTTTTTGCATCAAAATAGGATCTTTTCAAAGTTTTCCCACCAGCGGTAGCCCTGTTGGACCCAGGCCGCCTCTTTCTTTTCAAATACCTTCTTGAAAAACCTGTTGATGTCCAAATCTTTGATGATGTTTTAAAGTGTTCCAACCAGAAATGTGGGCTTTTCATTTGGGCATCATGTGTATTCCAGCTGGAAAAAACTGTTGTCTAGTTGGTTAGTGTCCAACGCATAGAGCTGACTGTAAACAGGCAGAGAAAGGTTGTGAAAAACCTGAAAATAGTATCCACACGTCTAATTAAATATATCCAAAACGGAATAAGCTGTTTGAACGACCTGTGTCAAGTTCACAGTATTATGTGGAATATTAGAGTGCATGTAAACATAGTGATGGAGAAACACCGTTCCAAGTAACCAGATGTACCTTCAGGTCTATGAATGTATAATGAGGCTGTTCTCGCTCCCAAGTCGTCACATTCTGCCGCCTGGTCATGAGCCCTTGGTGTGTGTTTTAAACACCCGGGTACCTCTGCAGCAGCAATTTTCAACATGCAGGGAACCAGAGAGAAGTCAATATAAGACATGGACGAGGTGACGTCATTAAGTAGCAAAAACCTTAGTAAGAGGTGGTTGTGGTGGAAACACCAGTAGAATGCGTCACGTTTTGTGCTGTGTTTATTTTCTCTTATTTTAGCCCTTCCCCTGAACCTTTTTCCCTAACCCCGGCCCCTTTCCTATCACTAACCAAGTTGTTCATGCCTACACATAACCAAACCGTAGCCATGTCATTGTCTAGACGTCTTCTGAACTGTGTGTGAAAAATGAAGCTTACCACACAGTGAAAACTGGTGCTCTAAGTGTACCCTGTGCGTTGAAATGTGACGCCCTGACCAAGCGTCAGTATGTGACAAGTTGGGAATGAGAATGTGTAACTATAATCCATCACCACCCAGTCTTAAAATGACTACGAGCAACGTTTTCTTATAGCCACTGTTAAAAAGGATTCCTGTGCAGTAGCTTTCTTACTCATCTCTGGTGCCTGTTTATTGATCTCATTAAAACGTAGTGTGAAAAGGTGCGAAAAGGAAATGCCCCCTTGACATGTCTATTATTAGCACTGGTATAATTCACTTCATGTCATTTCAGATTTAAACACAGCAGCTGATTGTCTCACACCTGGACAAATCCCAACGAGTGAAACCCTCGAATCCTTCCAAGTGATAGGCATGAAATGCCACCCTGTTCCACTGTTTTACTGCGACGTGAACGTGGCAGTAATTCAGCCCCCCCCC
>JAPQRN010000007.1:917959-929253 GCA_037367275.1 Coranthus polyacanthus
ACGTGGCAGTAATTCCGCCCCCCCCCCCCTGCTTCCCCACCTCCTTTCCCTCCCCTCTCCAGTCCCCGCCTCTAATTACCAAATCTGTATTAGCTACATAGTCTTAGGACTGCATTTCTATCTTGTCCTCTAAGCCTCTGCGGCTTTGGAACAGTTTGCCACAAAAGACACAGCTACAGACTGCTAATATTTGCAGCGAGCTCCCCTCAGCCCTCGTCGGACAGCTGTGAGATGTATTCAGAGGAAGGGGAAGACAGAGGCAAAGGCAGAGAGAGAGAGAGCTACTCATCCATGTCAAACAGAATCCGGCCTATTGTTTCTGCAAGAGCATGGAAGACGGAAAGAGAGAGAGATATTAGCATTTAACATGTCCTCTAACCTGCTCTCCCTCTCTGTCCTCACCTTCCCCCTCCTCCACCGCAAAGCTCCAAGTCTTTGTCACAATACAGTTAGCACAGCACTGTTCTGCAAGCGAATATTAAATATTTAAAAAAAGGCCCTGTTTGCCTGCTGGGGAGATTCATTAAGCTAGAACATTATGCAATTATGGTTATGATAATTCAGAAGATTGCAAAATAATGGAAGTGAAAGAAAACTGTGGGATTGTTCCTGAGTGAGAATGTGGGGGAAGAACATGGAGGTGGATATTGCAAAGCAATGCATTCCAGCACAGTTGCCCAGTCTTTGTTGCAATATTATTAAACCAACAGCAGCGTTGCCCTCCATGAACCAAGAGTTGTTGTACAGGATACAAAGAATCCGCACTCTGCCTTTAGCCAGAAGGAAACCTAACCTGAATTTCAATCTAACCTTCTGAGAATTGGAAAAGAGGACAAACAACTAGGTCATGCAAGGCCATATGTGTGAACATGCGCACACACACCTTCCGGTCCAAAACACTTCACTTTCCACGCTCACTGCATCAAACTTAAATTAGAAAAAACATACACTTTATGCCAATCGAATTAGAACCCTAGACACATCATACTGGATTCATTTCACTGTTAGCATAACATTTCCTCAGCCTCGTGTCGTCCTCTGCCCCATTTTAACGTCCTGAAACTTCAGATCCCTGTGAAGACAGACTCTGTCATTTGAGGTGATTTATTTTAGGGTGGTATACATTTCACTTCTACATTTCTAAGTAGAGGCAGGATTCTGGATTGGACATTTTCTCAACTGTGATGTTGGGGCCGATAGATATGAGGCTTCTCAGTCGGAAAAACTGACTTTGAGGGAAAATAATGCATCGCTCAAAAGATAAAAATCCCTCCCACCCTTTTTTTTTTTTACAGTTAGTCTGATGTTCATTCCCACATTTAACGATTCAGTGATTCATATTTATTTGGGCATTTATTACTTTGACTTAATGTTCAGTTCCAAAGTCACCTCGATTTTAAAGTGAAAATAGTAAATTTTGTGTCATGTTTTTGGGGGGTGGGGTGGGATGATATCAGCAGATTCATCCATTTTTTTCCTGCTCCAAACTACCATTATTTAAAAAAAAAACCCTCTATTGGTTGACCTCTATTTCTTGGGACGTTACACCAGGGTTTGGCAAAATATATGAAATATACATATATATATGAAATATAGCTTGTTCTATGTGGGATAAGTGGGACAGTAAATAAGTACAAGTCACATCATTTCTTGAAAGCTTGAGCCTTCCTTTGGTGTTTCACTTCTCTCACTCCCTCCTGTTGCTCTCTACAACTCAGACACATTAATTTTAAATAGGTCGAAGAACAAGGGAGAGCATTGCATCATGGGTTGTTTGTACATTAATGTTGCTCTATAGGCTAGCGAGTGTATTTCAGTCTGTCTGTGGTGATTCTTTCAGAGTCTGTCCACACTAAAAAGGGTTCAGATACTCTGCTTTAATCTGCAGGAGTTTGTGTAATTTGCGTTTTTCTGCTGCTAATCATGACATTAGAGCATCTCCTTCGGTTAATTTCAGCACTGAACACAGATGATTAGCTCAGTGAAAACTGTCAGAGAAAATGAGAGGAAAGAAGACACGAGAGTAACCGAGGTGCGTTTCCGTCCGGCTGTTTGTAATCCAGAAAAAACTTGAAACATCGCTGAAACGTTTCTAAACGGAAAAAGCAGCGTATCGATAAAGGCAAATGCAAATACATGCGATGGAAACAGATTCAGGGAGTAATTGTATGTGTCTGCATGTGTGGAGCAATAAGGAAACTGCAAAAACAGCAATGAAACTCCACCATGTATGAAGAGCTGACAAACTGGTCTGGATCATATAACGTTGTGTCAAACTCATTCACAGAGGTTCAGCTGCCTCAAAGTACACAGACCTTACATCTATCAGCTCCTCAAGCAGCAGCTCACGTAGGCTATGGTATTGTAAGATATGTCACTTTTAATGAGAAAACTTTCAGAAATTCAGATTCTCTTTCCAAATTGAAATTTCTGAATATTTGGTTAAAATTTGCGACACATTTGAAAGGAAACCCACCTTCAGAGTTTGCACAGTTGCAGAACAGAATACTGTATGTTATTAAGGAAAACCACAATGTGCTTGTTATAGGGTACAGTTTGGGAACTTGTCAGTTCAGACAGTGCAGAGCACGTACTAGACAGCTCACTATTCACCTACTTTCTTTCTAAACATGTAAATGTGTTTAACCTGTTAGCCTAAATGCACTGCTATTAGTACCTTTCTGATACTGTCATAGACACCAGCCTTTATTTTGATAAATACGTTTTTGTGACCTGTTGTATGGTTTTGGCTCACAGCTTATATTTTTACCCACTTCAGAAGAAATGTACATCGTATATTGTCATTCAGCCAAAATATATTTAGACATGATTTTTCTTAGTCTATACTGTATCACAGGGCGGGGGACGGATTCGGTCTATCAGCTCCCCAATCAAGCGCTCAGGTAGGATGTTACAGTCGTAAAATTAGAATAAAAAGACATGGAATTAGCCATCTATGCCAATTCTGGCAGCAATTATAAATCTGACAAAAAGGATTCAATGCCTTACTTGAATTTACCAGTAAGGATCAACGAGGTCAGCGAGCTGCAAATATGTTTCGAGGGTTTTTTTCTTTTTTTAAAGCAATTTGACTTCAGAAACATAAAAAAAAAAAAAATACAGTCTTGCACATCTTGTGACCTGGTGCGACGTTTGAACCTAATGTCAGATGTTCGGTGATGAGCAAACAAACACAACCACGACTGCAAATAAAGATAGTCCTGCTATTCAACAGCTGCAGGACAAAGATCACCACGCAGATACTGCTAACCAGAAAGCATATCAAAACGGCGTCTATCTGCTTCAGTCAAATGGTGACAGCTGAGAGAAACCGACGAAGGAAAAAAATACATAAATACGGAAGGTAGATTCTGCCTGGTTTTGCTTAGGGTGATGTAGAAAAGCTAAACCAGGGCTCCTTTGAACATGAGAAATCCCTGCAAAGGCAGCAAGATGAAGATACTGAAGGTACAGTGTTCTTGTAAAACTGAGCCCAGGACTGAGCCCACCATGAAACACTGCTCTTTGAACTCATGTGAAAGGTTTAGAGGCAGATTTAGGAACAGAGACAATGCCCCCCCCCCATTCGATAGCCTAATATTGTCTGAACTCACCACCGCCTCGGCAGACTATGTGTGGTTTCAAGGACATCTTGTAGCAATGAATGCTAAGGTTCAGGAATTTGGGTTATGTAGAATTTTCTTGTATAGCTGTACTGTTCAGCAATCATGTTCTCAGAAAAAGCTTTAGGCAATTTCAACCTTTTCCAGCAAGAGCATTAGTGGCATAAAATGAAGTTCTCTTACCTTGATACAGCAGGGGAAAAAGGCCATTCAGGGTCAGCACATTGTGAAAAGGGAAACAGAAAAAAAAGAAAATTACATTAGTTAAATTGCACTCTACAATTACATACCCATAGATTAACTACAGGGCTAGACAGTCGCTGAAAGTTGTAATTAGAGTGAGTCAGGTTACTGTCTGCATGTTGTGTCTGCATGGGAATGACAGAGCAGAGTGAATGGGTACAAATTGTGATTCATTTTAGCCAACACTTTCACCTGCAAAGAAACAAGACATGAAATTGATGAGGATATTGAAGAGGAACAGTTCAGAGAGTTCTTTGAAAATAAAGAGGAAAGAGAAGAATCTAAAAATTCAAGGTATTTTCTAAGTCCAGGGGCCAAGTCTTTGTATAGAACACATCTGGAGGTCCTGACAGAAAACCTCGTCTTGGCTGGTTTGATAACATCCACAATATGAAGTGCTCACAGATGTTTTTAAAGGTCAGTTCCTTTTGACATTTATAGTCTTGAAGGTCTTTTTCACAGCCTCTCTTGCTCCATCACATTTGCATGTTGTGAAAGTCATTAAAGTCACACAAGATGCAAACATTGAAAGTGTTAAAGGAAACCTGTTGAATATACAAGCTAAAGTGACTTTAAAGCTCTGAAATCTTATGTTATAGTGGTAGAAACTAGAAAAATACCAAATAGCTTCCACTGAAGGACTGTATTTGCTGTGTAATGGATGGAGCACAAAGCTCTTCCTCAGACTCCATTGTCTAATGGCACTTACAACAATCTTCAAAGTTTACTATAAGCCATTCTAACCTCTTTTCCAATAATATGAAGAAGGTCTTGTTCCATCTGTGCACCCAATTGTAAACTGGAGCATTTTGACCAAAAGTAAATTGGTTCAGAACCCTGAAAGTTGGTTCTCTGCTGGAACCAAAAAAAAAAGCTTTTCCTTCGACCTGAAGAGAGAATGGATAACGCAATAGCAATCGAGAAGTCTGAGAAACTGACAGAAAAGAAGAGAAGAATGTGCAGTGGTCTGGTGGTGAAACCCAGGGGTTGGTGGTGATTCAAAAACAAATGATAAAGTTAAAAAAAGAAAGAAAAGAAACAAAATAAAACTAAGCGGGATGACCAAGACTCAAAGAATAGTCCAGAAGTGGAGCTGGACAGGGTAATATGTTCCTTGGTAGTATTTAGTTATGATGTATCCTAGATTACAATGCTTCTGCTAAAAATGTCCTAATTGTGCAACACAAATCTAATAAAACTAATAACATGAAGCTCGATGTATGCAAACTGTACAATACCTATTGAATCATAGACTATGACAAAAGGAAATATACAAGAATAATCATCATCCAGCTACTTTACTACAGTATAGGAGGTAAATAATGAAGCTAAATTAAGCTGAAAACTGAATCCTACTGAATCCCGTTAAACAGCAAATAAAATCCTTCAACCGGAGCCATTTTGTGTGATGATCGATTATTTTCGATTATTATCCAGCACCCATCCTACTGGACACTGGGATGTTTTCTTCAGGAATGGTAGAAACTAACAAGACAATTGTTCTGAACGTAAAAACAGTCTCAACCTGATATTAAAGAAAGAACTGCAAAAAAAAAAAAAAAAAAACTGTTGCACCAGGTCCAAAACTATGCCTAAACTCAAGGCTAAACAAACACAAATGAGGTTCGAGACTACATGACAAACACAAATGGAGAGCTTTTTGGTTTCATGAAGTGCAGCACCGCTCAGCTGTGTTCACTGGCTTCTGATTTCCTTTAGCCGTTGGGTGCCATGCTGGCCTGAATCATTCATCACTATTAGCAAGGTATACACACTGTAGCTCATAAAACACCAAAGCACACGAGCCCAGACAGATGTTGGCCCAGTTCTTCACCATGTGGACTCGAGGTTAATGGTACATCCACTGCTGACATTTTAGCGCTTGAACTGGATAAACAAAGTGAAAGACCATACAGGTAATTTTCTGTTTTAGCCATTCAATTACACAAATCAGCTACACTTGACATACCTACTATGCATTTTCTGAGGCATACCTCGACTTTTTAGACTGCCTGATTGTCAAGATTGCTATTGTATACCGTGGAAAAGTGCAGTGACTATTGTGTAGCGAACCACCTGTGAGCATTCAACATTTTGAAAGCTCTTCCTGCTGGTGCACTTAAGATCACTCCAGCGCAACAGTTCCTTGCTGAGAAGTAACATTTCTAACACAAGGACCAACCTCATTCACATTTAATTTTTTTTTTACTGTTTTTGTTTTCATGCTCTTTGTTTTGTGACATAATGGCTCATGAATGAGTGAATGCTTTTCAGTAGCCTTGTTTCAAATTGATGTTGCATCCTTGAACGTCCCACAGTTAGACATTTTTCAAAACAGTCCTTGCTTGCGATTGCCGTTCCATTTAACAAAAATGTAAATGACAAAAAAGGTATATTATTCACGCTGATGGATTACTTATTACAAGCAAGTTTCAAGCATCTGCAAGCTGTTTTTATAGCAAGCTGAAATAAAGAGTACCCAGTTCTCCCCTGGAAAATAGAAAATCTATCAAAAAAAAAAAAAAAAAAGACTGCACAAATGCTTCTTGTTGCTACCGCAGCTGACAAATTATCAAATTCAGCTTTATAAATTCAAATGGATTATATGAATTTTTTTTAAAAATGAAGCTGATGGGTTCTGCCGAACCTTTTAACAGCTACACTTTGTTACCAGCAAAACACTCAGCAGTTCATCAATAAATCTTCAAAGCAATTTGCATCCGTTAGCGCTGCTTCTCTTCTCTGACAGTTAAGCTTTTTATACAGTCGTCATAAATCAGAGAGGGGCCTGAAAAGGAGGGACATAATATGCAGATGAGTCCTTTAGACCTTCAAATGCACAAAAGGCAGAAAAAAGCGGAAAGGTGACGCCCAGAAAAGCTTCTCTTCCCCCCCCTTAGGGATCATGTTTGTGTGTGGGTGGTCAACCTGAAACAGCATGGGGTGCAGCATTTACTTGAATATTATTAACCCACAGGTCAGGTTTAATACAAGGCAATTTACTAATGTGTTTGGTGCCTTAAATGTTTGATGATCTCCATTCTCATTAGAAAGCTTCCATTACTGTGTTTGCAAATATATAAATATATAGCGGTTTGAGCCGCTTTTACAATCAGTGATGTCATGGTACCGGAATTTCTAACTTTGTTACAATACCCTGAAAATATTGATATTTGACAGGCTGTCGTCCATACATGAGAAACATGACAAAACGTTGAGGTCATGGAATTTCAGATTTGAATTCAAAGATAAAAGGTTATGACATGATGAGGTATGACTTTTGTTTTCTTGGCCAGAGGCAGAGAACAGTAGCATGTCTGTAGTTTTTAAATTAATTAGTAAAAAAATATATATATTCTTGACTCAGGCATCTAAAATAACTCATTTATTTTCATTTCATTTCAGGCTTTCTTTGACGGGGACAGTGCTCATTAATCAACAGAAACCTAAAGAAGTGTAAATGAGCCACAGTTTCATCCATCTGTTTTCCCTGGGCTGGTGTTAAAAAGACTGCCGGAAAACAGAAAACATGCAAAAGAAATGTTTATTCAATTTTTTTAGCAAAAATAAATTAAAAAAAAAAAAAAAAAAAAAAAATCAAGAATATAATTCCAATACAGAATAATTAGCATCAATCCATGCGTCATATGCAATAACTTAACATTCTGAATAAAAAATTTAAAAGAGTAAGGTTCTGTGTTCATGTCTGGTTGTTTATGAGCCAGAATTTAAAGTGCTGCCTTTAAGTGGAGGACGACTATGTAAAACATGGCATGGTAATTGTGTTCATATATAGTTTAGCTGCGGTGATGCTCACTGAGTTTAACAAATGTAAAATTAATTAAAAATCAAGCTGTTTTGAAGGAAAGATTGGAATCAACCCACACACATTCAGATACTTAAATGTAGATGCAGTATGTAACTTATGTAACTTATACTCTGGCACAAACATATGTGGTTCTGGAGTAGTATCAAATGAACTAATCTCACAAATGACGAGGACTGGGTTAGTAGTATTGTACTTAAAGCACAGCCGTATCTAACTTTGACCACAGCCAAAGTACTTTACCAGGTGAAACTCTGCCGTCTGATTCCTCAGGCCTGATATCTGGAGGGGGATTAGCTTAGCTTTGAGATGTACGAACGGGCCAACAAGAGGACAACACACTTAACAATTTACTGGGAAGTCTTGTTTAATGCTTCAGTGATATTGAAACCGGTGCTGTCACCAACATCTTGAAACTCTTTCCAGAGGTCGGCATTTTGTTAGAGCAGAGCATTGCTAGGGAAAGTCACTAACACTTGTTGTAACTTTCATTAGCGCTGCACTGCCAACGCTGGTATATACTGTTAGCTTTCTATGTGAAGTGTTTCCAAACAACACTCAAGCTGTTTTCTTTGTCAAACACAATTGCTGTTGACGCTTTACAGTTGCCATCTTTAACCTTAACCTTTAATCCATCCTTTTCATGGAAGTGTATGGCCAAAATGCATTCATTAGATGTCAAGAGTGGTATGTTTGTGTCAACTTGCTGTTAGAAAGAAAAACCTACCTCCAGTCTTATATATAGTTTTTTTTTTTTTTTTACGTCAGCATTATTTTATACTAAGACAGACCAAACACTGTATGTTGATCATAAAAGGCAACACTGAGTAACTTCAGTCCTAACTAATACTGGAGTCTACGAAGATGCGGCAATAAAAGCAGGGATTACAGCTGAAGATATTCAGAGCTTTACCAAACAAGGTTACAAAGTGCTATGAAATGAAAAAGAACAAATCCAGCTCAATAATAATCAGTTCTAATAAAGAGAAGATTTGCTGCGCTGGCCCTGTTAAGGCTGCTCACTGAAAGAGAATTAGCATTATTTGTTGGGATTATCATCACAATGAAAATATACATACAAATAATGACTCCATAAGCTTGGTAGGCTATTCAACAGATCAGTGGACACAAGTATTACTAAGTATGCAATCAAAATGACACAAAAAGAAGGCAAGCCATGTGGCTCATTTAGGCTAAATCAGCAGGATTCTGCAAAAGACTCCTGATAAGGAAGTTGTTGCAGATTTTCAAACAGATGCAATGTCCAAGTAACTAAATGTTTAAAGTTGTAGTGAAACATGCTTGGAAATTGGAAATTTTTATGTCAATGTACTTTCAACCCAATCAGAAGGAGAAATTGTTGTCATTGCAACTCTTCAATAATGTCAACATTTGTGAATGTTTTGGCCTTTCCTCATTAGGCAGGAGGTGGTTAGGGTGTATGGTGGATAGAGAGCCCAAAAGACATTTTATAAACTATTGGTATCGGCTGACCTTGGCTCCAATGACGGCTGAATAATATCCCCTGGCATTACTGACTTTGAGGGAAAATAATAGCAAAAAACCCCCAGAAAAATGGCACCCAGAATTGCCTAGACTTGCTCAACAATTATCCAGTTTCTAATAAAGTCCACTATTGCTCGACCTCTAATGATGGATTTACAAAATCCAAGACTTTGACACCAGAGACTGGAGTTAGCATCCCAACTCATTAAAGTTACAGTAGTCCATGAGTATTATTTGACGGACACATGGTCAGTGCTTTGTCGTCTTAACTGTTGGACACTGAACATGTGTCCTGATGGCGTCACAAAGCAAAAGGTCATTCAAATCATATGACCAAGTCGCATTCTGTGGACCGTGAACATCCAAATCATCCAATCTGGCCAGTGCAGTCATAAGGACTGATGCAACACCTGGACGAGTTCACTTTACCATTCCTAAGTCATAAAACTCATGACCTTTGCATGCAAATCTTCCATCTGAATGCTTCATGAGACTCAAACCTAAGTTACAGTAGTTCACAACACAAAGCCCAGAAACAAAAATGCTGGTGTGGCCATTCATCCTCTGCATAGAACTCCAAGCTACGGAAAGTTGTCTTTATTAAAGGTTGGATCTGAATTTATCTGCTACATCTGTTGTTTTTACTCTGTGGAATGCACAGACAGAAACCATTTAATATCCTTCGAATACATTGGGTGTTGCAAATATTATGGCAAATGGAGTTTTACTTTGATGTAGGCTATTGATTTTGCCTAATATCTGCAGTGAAAGTCAGAAAGGTTATGGGGATTGTGGTGTGAAGCATTCAGCTGGCAGACTCTCATATTGTTTAGCAGCCTCGCTGGTTGGCTGTGCTCCATGTGGTCGGTTCTGGAGGGAAACACTCCCCTGTGGATTTTTTGGAATTAGATTAGGAATGTGGTGAGAGGTAGCAAGGTTCAAGGATTCAATTGCTGCCTTTTAACATCAAAGTTATCCCTGGTGTTCAGATTTAAATACTTAAGATATAAACTTGCAGATACTGGCCAAGTATGAAACAGATTTGAAGGCAATCTGGGTGCACCTATCAAAATAGTGCTTTAGTATGTACAACACTGCACTTGAGTTTATATTAACATGAATTTCACAGCACAAATATAACCCAGTCTGAAGAAAAAGAACACTTTGTTTTTTTTTAATAAATTGATTATTCAACCTATTGGTGTTGTATATATAAAAAATAGATCTATCCATCCATCTATATAGTTCTATTTTTGAATGATAATACACTATAACTAACTTGCTAATTAAAATAAGTTAGTCTGATGGGATATAAACACACCACAACCTCTTCTTTACAACCTGATTGACTGATCTGATATAAATTATCCTTTTAGAGCAGTGGAGGGGGTCAGCCTTTTACCAGATAGTTGGGGTGCTGGCGTCCACTGCCAAACTGCTGAAACTCTGGGGGTTACGTATGTTTAAGTCGACACTATATCCTTTAGCCAACAGACTCCCGTGATGAAAACAGCAATTTTAACTCACGCAACACGGGAGTTGCTGAATTATCGCTGCATCAATCAGTTCGTTTGTTACAGACAGATGCAACAGTAAACTAGAAACCCCTGTATTCTGTATGGTTAAATTATTGTTGGCTTTGAAGAGAGAGCTTGTCTAGCTCAGTTTTTAGCAATAACTCAACACCAGTTAGAATGTTATAAAAAGGACATAAACAAGGTAAATGCCTCTGTTTATTTTTGTACCGTATGTTATTGTGAGATGCTCATTGTGATTAGCATATTAGTATGCTAGCAGTATTAGTATTAGCAGATATTTCAATGTAGCAGCTAATGAACCGAAACTGATTGGACTGAGGGCAAACTGGAAACTACTGTTACTAACTATTCTGTCTATTGTTACAAAGTGGTATTATGAGAAACGTATTGTGAAAATGTTACAAATTCTACCTTTAATGCCTTATACTTTGATGTAGACCACAGGTGTCAAACTGCGGTCCTCGAGGGCCACAATCCAGCCTGTTTTAGATGTTTCCCTCTTCCAACACACCTGATTCACATGATCAGGATCGTTCTCAGGCTTCTGCAGAGCTTGAT
>JAPQRN010000007.1:929353-951491 GCA_037367275.1 Coranthus polyacanthus
ATCAGGTGTGTTGGAAGAGGGAAACATCTAAAACATGCTGGATTGTGGCCCTCGAGGACCGCAGTTTGACACCCCTGATGTAGACTGTATAAATTTGTGGATTGTTCATGGTTGAAGTATCTGCAGTGAAGATGCATCTCATATGCTTGAATCTGCACAAATTCCCCACTTACGTAGGATTTGCGAGCAAATATTTCTGCACTGTGTTCTTATTACGATTCTCCCAGAATGCACAGTATTTATGACGTTGTTCTCCTCCCATTGGGATAAAGTTTTGACATGGAAGATGTTGGTACACTCACACTGACATTTTATAATTTATCAGTTGATGAAGTCAGAGCCTCATTGTTAAGGCAATTGCAACGTCCCTGCTCCTGCTTTCTTCTCTTCACTGCACCTTCGCATTTAATGAAATCAATACATGGCTGAGTTGAATTGATAACATCATAGCAACATATGGCAATATAGGGTCATATTGATTTTTGTTACAGCATATAGTGTATTACACCATCCATTACAAATGCACAGTGAACCTTTTTTTTTTTTTTTATTAAGGTAAGCTTCTACACTTCAGAATTAATGTTTTAACTGGGTTTATTGCATATTTATAAGCACTATTTTGAGCGATTTCATAATATTCTGATTTGTTCAGCCCCAGGTAGCACTACGTATTGCCTGCAAAATGGAAAAGAGTTTGCTTCCACTGTAGTTGGCAATTCAGTCATGCAGCCTCATCAGTCATGCGGTCTCCTCTGCCAACTTAATCACCCATTAACCAGGGAGAAGTGAACTGTGGACAAACAGCATCAATTCCACAGAGTGGGCAGACTGAATCCCAACATCATGACTCTCCCATCCAGAACCGCCTGTCACAGGAGATGATCAACTGCGTCTCCAAGACGAGTCGACATGTTGATGCTTAGTATTAAAATAACACTCTTATTGCACAAAAAGTGGATTTTTATTTGCCTAATGCCCATTCAGAGATTCAAGCATGTTAACATCTGTAACATCTGAATTGATGCAGTTTAGGTTGCGTTTTAGCCACAAGCTACACACAGAAACGAGACAATGTTCACTGTGAAATCAAGTCTAATACATGCATGTTGGCCTTACACTGTTCAAAGCCTAACCCTAACCTCTGCTTAGGCGTATGGTTGAATAAAAACAGTGTATGTTAAAAGTCTAAGGACTTTGTGTTGCTTCTTTGTTGTCAATCATTTACATTTCAATAAAATGGATATTGCTACACAGCTGTTGTGTAGTGTGTTGTGATCATAAAATAAGGGTTTTTGTCAGCGCTGTAGCTTAGGAATGGCTTGGAAGTGACAGTTTGTTAACATGGAGTCTTTATAGACAGTGACTGAATTGCATTTCCACATTTGTTCAGTTGTCTGACAACAAACAGAAAAATATCTAATTGAGAAGAGCTGTATTGTGAATCTCTGTATTAAAGCAGAGTGAGAGAACTGTTCAATCACATGCAGAGAAAAATATACAAACTAGTGTTTTCTTTTTATAAAACAAACAAAAAAAAAAAATCCAGTGTGACTGTCCAGGAAATCTGAAGCTTTCGACTGCACTCCTACCGGCATCCCTCACACACGAAGTATACTATACATATAAATGGAAAAATAAATACACTTGATTAAATAAATACAAGGCACAGCAAGAGTAAATGATTGTTGATCCTTATTTAATAATTATTTTTAAACATCAGGTTAAAGTAGCCTTTAATCTCTGGATAATTGGAAGTTGGGTGGCCCCCCCAAGCACCCCCAACTTCAGTGTTTGCCATTAATTACATAGACAGCAGTGGCCTGACATGGTTTAATAACAAACTAAGAACATCGTGACAAGGACTTACTCATAACACAGACAGCGAGACCACAGTGAGTAGAGCATCACTTATTCACATCCTGTCTGGGCTAACACGGGGACTCGTCTCCAGCCCAGGACTCATGGTGTCACAGCTTTACAAATACAGCACTTAGGTAAACACCTGATACGATACTGAGCTGCAAACATGAAAACGTCACATAGTAAAATGTACATCAAAACTAGGGCTGATCAGACTTGGCTGTTCCATACGACGCTTGACTTATTCATTTATTTGTTCATATCTGACAAATCAGAAAATCAACTGGCATGAATTTCAGTGATGATTCCGACTACATTAAATGCCACAGACTCATGGGAACATTTAAAAATCAAAGTCAGCTGTACACGATGCATACTGCCCAGTCACAAACAGCTCTGCTCACCGACCAAACGGTCAGAGTTTTCACCGTCGAAAGGTAAAAAGAATCCACAAATTACCGGCAGAGTCGGCAGTTGCAGAGCCAAACTCAGCGCTGCATTCAGGTGCTCCGCATAAGGCTCTGGGGAGACTCCAAAGAATTTCTCTAAACTGAATTAAATACACTTGCCAGCCATGTAACATTAATGTTAACAGCAACCAATGATGTAACACTCTGTAAAATACCCACCGCCACAGAAATAGTGAACCCCTGTGGGAAACACTGCAACTGCTAGTCATTACTTCACCAAAATTGCAGCAATACCCGTTTCTTGAGCAAATCAAGCCCAGCCCCATCGGCAAGAAAAACAGTTTCTGCAAACCACAGATTTGTGTAAACTCTACATAATTAGTCATTGAAGGATCTGCTACTAGGTTGGGGTGGATTGTGTATTTACTAAATGTAGGATTTTGTCACTGGAGACCAGAGTTTGCATTGCGACATCTGTAAGTCTGTAGGTTTGCCTCTTGCTACTTAGCTCCGCCTCGCTGCCGGGGCAAGGCCACCCCCTCCAAATCAAACATGCCACAGGGCAGTCAGACATGTGATAATGTAATCATATGACATACCGTTTTCACCGGAAGAAGCTCAACTAATACCAACTGATTGATGGTGTAGCAAAAAGTACTCTGAGCACAGTGCACGCTCAAACACGGCACTCTTGATATCTTTTGCCTCATGCCATCTGCACAAACACCTCAGATGAACACAAAGAATCCACGTCCACATTCGTTATTATATAATAACACATGCGTAATCACAAAACAAACCTCTTTTCTTATAGTTATAACAGCAATCTGTGTCTTTGTGCCTGGGATCAGTGCTATCATGGTTTTAACCAATGTCTAATCTAGAACAAAATTTAGGCGAGGTGAGAATAAAAACATTTTATTTCTCCTTTCTCTCCCAGAATCCTAGGTCTTAAGAGGTTAAAGCTATAAGAGTGCTTTGGTTTAAATACGTCCCTAACCTGAACCCTTTCTGTATTAAACCAAGCTCTGGTTACTTTTTCTGTAACCTTAACCAACTGCTGTCGGTATCTAAAACTAACCAGACAAATGACCAGTACCTGCCACTATGCTGCTCTCTTTTCAAACCAGATTATCCTTCATATTATTTCCTCAAGTACCACCTCCTAAGATATTGTGACATGTGGTTGTATATAGAGTTTACAGAGCTCTAAATATATTTCTGGTTTGATCCCAGAAATTACTTATAGCTGCATTTTTGTTGCATCGTTGCTTTTTGTTTCAAGGGACTAAAGAGAAAACCACGGACTGTACTTTAATTAACACGTCAGTACATTTGTGTATGCAAACCTTTCTTATAACACAAACACACTTGATGGAAAGGTCACTGTACACCCAATTAGAAGTGATATTTACAATTATGATTGTTGATGACAGGGAACAACAGTTCCACTGAGCCTGGACATCACTTAATCCAGACTTTGGCAAGTGGATGGAGGAATAGGTTATCCATCAGGGCAAAAAAACATCCAGCAGGGGGTGACTGGCAAATATTTAGGCTCTTAATCATGTATGTCAAATGTACAACAGACTATGGATAAACAGAGCAGAAACAGGCGGTAATCCACCATAAGGGTTTAGTTATCTCCAGAGCATAACACAAACGGAGAACACAAACAACAAGATGTGATTGCCATTTTAAACGTAGCTGTGGAAAATGCGGAATATGCTCTGCCATCCTTATGTGGATTTCCTTCACCACCTGCTACAGCAAGATAAATTTCACCACCAACGAAAAAGCCACTTAAGATCACAATGCGGTAAAGGATGAAAGAAATAATGTATTCAAACTAAGAGGCAGAGACTGGAACTGGCAAGTGTAGTTCATCCCAAAAGAGATGAGTCTTGGTGTCGCCGTCAAAACGGAGAAAAAAAAAAAAAATGCAGAAAATTGGTGGAGTTGTAGTTCCAGCATTGGCACAACCGTTTTGGCTGTTTTCCTGTGTTTTCTACATGCTCTGTTCATTTGGGACCAGTGCCCAAAAGCCTTCAGTTCATCCCTGCTTAAAGGTCTCTGAATTGAAGCGTGTTCACATCCAGCTTGCGCTCAGCACTTCACACTGTGAGGCATGAGAAATCACATAAGAAATCTCGTGTCTTACCCGTGTTTTACCTCTTAATTCGCCCTGCACAGGCATCGAGGCGGACAAACCCTCACACAGTGAAGCACTGACCGACACAAATGAATCCACTGCAGCTTTAACTGTCGGAGAGAGAGAGAAAAAAAAACCCAAAAAAAGGGCATTTCCAGCTTTCTGACAGGCTGACAACAGCTTTGGAAACCAGAATTTAAGAGTTTCTTCCTATGTCATTTTCCACCACTGCGTGACTGCTCAGGCTCCTTTCACTGCCCCAATGGCTTTCTTTGGAAGTGAAGTTACATATAGAATCAGCCCCAAAGTCTGGAAAACCTTTAAAAAGAAAAGAGCAAGATGGACTCCTGGGCAAAGACATGTTCACACAGTCTGGAGATCAATTTATCAAGAGTGGAAGGGTTTTTGTACCTGAAAAATTGGACATTTTAAACATGGTGGTCTTGGGGGATTGACTCGCTTTTGGAGGCAGACTCAAGAGGCCATTTGAGGAACTGCAGGTTTTGGCACTTCCACATTGGCTTGTCGCATGATAATGGTATATATTGTGAGGACAATGGACCTCGATTTGGTAGTTAAAAGTTTGCAGCTATGATTCTGTTTTCAACTTCTCTAAAGCAGTTACAGAGGCCACATAAGAAAAGCCAGATATAGGTTTCAGAATATAATGAGGTTCTTGGTGTTTGTTTACAACAAACATCAGCTGATGTCTGTGGGGCAAATAAAAGGAAAGTTTGGTTTCATGTTTGTTAAGAGAGGAAACTGGCAAGTTGCTTCTGCAGGTTTTGCAAAGTACTCATCCACCTGGAAGGATTTAATTCACGTCACTGAGACTAATGCAGCCGTTTACAACCTTGGCTCATGACCCCTTAAATCAAAGCCATGCCGATTTACGACCCCTCATCACAGGAGGTATATTACCATGAGCTATTACAAGTTCAAGCTGCCTAGCATTTCACCAGAAAAGAATAAAAAGGTCAAGAAGAAGAGAAAAGACTTTTCTTTCCTCTTATGATTCATCAGATTCAAGGTTGACACGTTGGACTAATTACTATTTCAGAAGTCACCAAGCATAAAAGTTGCCAGGTAGTCTTCACACATAAATAGATTACATTTAAACGTGGAAGTTAATTATCACTTCAGTGAAATATGTCGACAATCTGGCGTTGGCAGTCCATAGAAATGACAACATATTTAACATCAGAATCTTATCCACGTATCACAAAGCCACACAGAACCTACGCAGCTCAGGCACACTGATCTATAGTGGTTTTGATCAGTCATTCACAGCATGTGTACTGCAACATCTTGACAGAGCTGCCACTGTTGTGTATTTCATCATCCCCAACAGGTGCACACATACACATCGAGTCAATAACAGTAGTGTGCATGGAATTTTGACAGCATTTTGTTTATATCCGACTGTTTTCATGCGTATTTTCAATTTGTGTTAAAAAAAAAAAAATAAAAATAAAAGGAAAGCAAGAGGCAACAAGAAACAAGCCAGTGCAGAAATACCTGCGACTTCCAAGGAGCTTCTTTCTAGAGTCATTCCTGTCTCATTCACATTTGGACACTCTGGTCCTTTTGTAATTATAGTTCTGTTAATGAGATTTTACGGCTAATGGAAGCTTTGGTGTCCATGTCTGGTCATCGTGAAACTCCAACCATTTCAAACGAGAGGAGCTGGACTCGCAAGATCATGAAATCACCCGAGATCTTACAGTAGAAATGATAGGCTATTGCCAAATCTGTACCAGCAGACCCATTTCTACTGTCACGAGATATGTACTAGAGATCGACCAATAGTGCAGTTTTAAAAGTCGATGTAATAAGGATAGCTTCCAACAGGTATCAGCTATCGGCTTTGATAGCAGAGTAAGCAGCCGCTTCATGCTGCTGAATCAGCCGGAAAAAAAGTTCAATGAAATGTTTGAAAACTTTATTTTTAACAGCTGAAACAAAGTCAAAGTAGGGATAACCAGAAAACAAAGTCATCAATCAATAAATCTGGAACTGAACATCAGACTAACTGCCAAACGTCTAGGAAACATTTTTATTTTCTTAGCGGTTATTTTTCTTCAAACTCACCAACTCCAGTTGAGAAACCAGATATTACTTCCATCAGTCACTATCTGAGCCAAACTCGCCGATAGTTTGTAATATGTCCTATTGACGCAGCTCCATCATATTCCTCAAACCCTATAAGTTAAATTATTTCGTATCTCATTAAAGTAATGACTAATGACTTTCATGCAATTATTTCATTCTTTTTACAAAAATGGGGAGCTACTACTAATATGCACCGACAGTTGATCTCCATGAACCAACTCCTAATACTTGCATAATGGTAGTGGATGAAAAGGCACATAAATTCATGTTTTCTTTCTGAGTTCTTAAATTCAGTTATACTTTGTGGTATATTTGGATGTAATCCTAAACTGAAAACAAATGAAAGTGTTAGAACCCAGATTCTGGCATTACATAACTGTACACGAACTTAAACAAAGCCTGTGAACGCGAGTCTGGATCCGTTGAGTCAAAGGAGACATTATTAACATGATTACTTGGGGTTTTAATGGTCAGAGCTAAATGTATCCTAGGTCAAAGGTGACATGATAATCGAGTCCATTGTTCACTTGTGGAATGACCATGGGTGCTATTGTAGCACTTTCCCAGAGAGTGTTGGTGACCTTCCGCTCCACAGGTTTCCACACTGACCTCCAAACAACCTCTCATCCCGCGGGCTCACAGGGAGCTTTTACACGGCTGCCTATTAATTCTATGCCAACAAGACAAAAGTGAATGAGGGCGCCTTCAGAGTATGAGGAGCTTTCACATGCCGTTTGACAGCCCTCTGTCATGAAAAATTTGTCAAGACAGCGAGGTTAAGTGTGACAAGCGCCACAGGCCATGGGAACTTCTTTGGCGCCTTGATTTGTTATTGTTTCATTACGCCTTCGAGAAGTGTGAGACTTTGAAAGCCTCAGGAAATCTCTAACAGGAGACTATCTCCTCAGCCATGGTAGAATATCGCCACATTGCTGCGGACTGGTCTTAAAATCCACTTTTTAACTAAACAGTTTAAGATAACACACAGCGTAAGCCACCGGTTTTCAACATGAATAATTCAAGAGGTAGCCTCCCCCTGTGTAAGAAGCCTAAACATATTCCATTTTTCCCGACAGAAAGGCTTCGAGATGGAAAGCGGTGATGCAGTTCATCAAGAATGAACCACTGTAA
This sequence comes from Coranthus polyacanthus, assembly GCA_037367275.1. Taxonomy (NCBI): domain Eukaryota; kingdom Metazoa; phylum Chordata; class Actinopteri; order Kurtiformes; family Apogonidae; genus Coranthus; species Coranthus polyacanthus. The sequence goes on from JAPQRN010000007.1 coordinate 937,019, forward strand.
AAGCCTCTTTTTTTTTTTCCCCCCAATCGAGTCAATACGTCTTTAAATATCTTCTGCAGCAAACTACTAAAAACCCAATTAGATCCTGTGTGGAAAAGGCATATATTCCAGATGACACTTTGGATTGTTAACTCCGTCTAGACAGAGGTTAGGAAGTAACTCATAAGTTTCCAAGTGCTTCCAAAGGAGGCAGAATCAGCCCCTCCTCCCCATATCTTTTTTCCATCCATTATGTGCATGATCTCTGCCTTTTCAGAGTTTATGAAACCTACGCTACATGCTGTGTTAACTGCCTGGTCTGCATGGCTTGAGAAATCCAGTGTCCCATGAATATAAGTCAGAAAGCCTGTAGTTCCAGTCCAATCACGAGAGGTCAAGGGCACAAGGTAAGCACTAGGCTGTATATGAAAGGATTCCTATTTCTGCCTGATATCTGCTGATAATGGATTCAAAACCCAGTCACTGCACAAAAAAAGACACCTCTGCAGCTCCCTCCTCAGTTCAGATGTAAAGACTAAATGTAATATTAAGATTGTAATATATTCATTTTAGTAAAGAAAACTTCCAATCCATGTTTTGCTGAGTTCATGTACACAGGAAAAAAAAAACTGATCATGAACCGTCCACGGCACCGTTAAACGTACACAAAGTTCAGTTCGGTACGTTTCCAGTTTTAATTCAAGTTTCACATGCAGTCAAATGTTGCTTACCGTCGACACGAAATGACCTGTTCTCCCTCAAGTATAAAATAAATCAAGAAAAGAATGTCCTTAAAGAATCAACCACTAAGGCCACCAGTGTAGTTTTAGCTTTAAATATTTTACAAGTCAACGCTGCCTTTGTCTCCTTCGGTCAACACGGAGGACGCGGCCATTGCATTTCAGTAAAAGGTGATGGAGTACCAGATGATTGAGTCACACAGTGTGAACAGAAGATTCTGGATGCAGGAAGGCTTGTTGTACACGTTTAATAACATGGCCACGTTGTCAAGGTTAAGCCTGCTAGCATGCTGTACGGATAGACTTCTGTTTGGCTCGCAACGCTCTCCAAAAGGGAAACTTCATACCAAACTCAACACAGCGTTCCAAAACAATTTAGTACAAATAAACATACTTCTACATGGGGATTAAAAACCCTTTAAGTTCCATGTGTTGCTGCGTAGAAAGTGGCCTGTATTTACTACTTAGCTGAATAAGGCCTGAAGCTGGATGTGTTTGTGCCAGAACAAAAACAGAGCGAAACACAGCAGATGAACAGTAGCTGTTCTGATCACACATACAGGGTTTGTCCCTTGCTGCCGTGCGTATTTTCATTCATAAAATAAAACCAATAATATTTACAGTGATAGATATCATGACCCCTAGAAGAGAGAACAACTCCTATTACGATCATGAGCCAGGATGTGCTCACTTCTGCGAGCAGCAGGAAAATGAAAACAACAACTTCATTTGCTTTTAATCTCACAGGCCATGAGCCTGTATTAACAACAAAGTTACTGCCAACCAAGTGCATAGACTTTGTGTGTGGATCATATGGTGTTTGCACATATGGAGATTAGTGGCTCCTGGAATACCAAACAACAGAGCAACATCTGTTAAGTATTGAGCTATTTTTGGAAAGGTTTTCCCTCCCTTTTTCTTCAAAAAAAATAAAAATAAGCGCTTTAAACTAGATCCATTCGATTCAGAGCACCCAACTATTCGCACGCACCATCTCATTGAACTAGTGGAAAATTACAGTCTGGGCTTGTTAGACCACTGTTAAATTTGGCACCATTGAAAAGTGACATAATACCCATAACTGCCGACAAGGGCTGCGACTGCCCGGGCCACGGGGTTCAGCGTTGTGTTGTAACACTTCCATCACACTGTACAAAGAGCTTCATAAACTGTGGAACTCAACAAATAGAGTGACCGGGTTTAAGGAGGACTGTGCAGCATTTTAATCCCTAGTCCCCGCTACGTCACACATACTGATGTTGGAGAATTTTTTAGAAGCTGCCAAAAAAAGTTAATTCGATTAACTTTTTTATTTCGATTATTTTGCTAATTTCTGTTTTTTGGTTTATTTTGTGGATTTTTTTTGTAATCTTTGTTGCTTATTTTGTTAGTTTTTCTTGATTTTGTTCATTTTTCACTGACGGATGATGACTTTCAAAATGAACAAAATCAGTTCAGTCTTTTCTTGTATTTTCTCCTCTGATCTCCAGAGGAGAAAATACAAAATTGTGTTAATCTGTGGACACACGTACTTCACTTACGTTTTTGTCAGTGACGCTGTGTATTTATTTTATACCATTCTATGTACAAGTCCACATCTCAGCATTGGGAACATGTCCCACTTCATCCCATTCAAACACACTCTTTGTCCCACATTTAGTTTGTTGGGACCTGGTCTCCCTAAGAACAAATGAACACATCTCTATTTACATATCACTTCCCACACCTCTGTTGTCGAGAGAGGAATGGTTATGCACACCATAATGATTTCCATGTATATTGAAAGTGGAGCTTTCGACTGGAATGCACAATTCAGAGAGGAGTACAAGACGAAGAAGAAAAAAAAATAAAAATACCTTCACTCTGCTTCTGTGTTGTGGCCTCGACAGCTCACATATAGAAACCAGCTGTGACCACTCTCACTAGCAGCTCGCCTTGATGAAAAGATTATGGCCCCCTGCCTTTGATGTACATGTTTCCATACTGCACTGTCTGCTCGCACTCAACCTGCTGTTCAACACAGAATACACTGCCCTTCCATTTGAATTCTGCACTATAGGGTATTGTCTGCAGAGGCATTTTAAATTTTCTTCACCCTCCTCCACATCTTTGCAGCTGTGTACGCTTTAAGAGGATCCCGAGAAGATGTCATTCGTTCACCAGACCCTGGATTTCTACATTTTTTTTTTTTTTTTCATGAGCCCAAGGGATGAAATGCCTGAGAGGATTCATAGTGTGAAGACTTTAACAGATGACACAATAGAAATCACATAAACGTACGCTCTACCGGAGCTGGAGACCCGACTGGGACTCGAGACACCGGGGCGACTTTATACAACAATGCTTTCGACCAATTTTCATGTGCTTTGCAGCGTTGTAGACGACTGTCACTCGGTCAGCCGCACACATTGTATTCATCCTCGTCTTTTATTCAGGCAGAATCTTATACCTCTCATTTTCAACACGTTTATTTATTTATATATATAAACCCATTTTCCTGGCGATCTTTTCCCAATCTTTGGTTAGAGGTCGGAAAACACTGTGGTTTGGTTTAAATATGACAATATATGAATAAATATGATAATACATTGTGAGATCATATCTTTGCCGACTTATCCTGTCAGATTTTAAGAAGAATTTTAACCAAATTTTCAGAAAATCTGAAAAGAAAACAGGAATTTGTGTTTGTTTCCATCAACTACTGTAATGCAAATATTAAGAGTGGGTTCTTCATCTCCGTCATTATCATCATCACGGTTTGAAACTTAGCAAGGAACCAGTATAGAAGTCAAGGTATAACTGAATATTTTTTACTGATACGCAACCCTAGCTTTGATGGCCTTTTGTCGTTTTTGTCATTTCGCTAAAAGTTAAACATTAAACTAATCCGATGAAGTCCTATTTTGAGAATCATAGACAACCCCCATTTTTAAAAAGCTTATTTCTTGAGATAAAGAAAAAATACTACTCTATACTCTGTCTAATACAGAATGTTTTCTCTCTAGATGTTTTTCTGTTTCTTCAGCTCAGGGACTGCACTACAACACACCTAAGCCTCAATAATTCATAATGGTAGGAGTTTTTCCAGGTATTATTAGGATACTTTATTTATCCCCTCAGGCAGAGTCATGATAGATAGAATTAGATAAATAACTATATATGTCGCTCCTGGACATGTCCCGGGTGAGGTGTTTGGGGCATGTCCATCCAGGAGGAGGCCTCAGGGCAGACCCAGGACACACTGGAGGGATTATATCTCTCGATGTCTCCCCAGAGGCGGCCGGGGAGTGGGAGGCCTGGGCTTCTCTGCTTAGGCTGCAACCCCCACAACCTGGACTCAGATAAGTGGCAGAAAATGGAACCAACTGAAGAATATAGATACAGTTTGTCTTGTTGTATAGAAGCTGAAGGAGGATGGATAGAAGAATGTATGACATCAAATCTGAGTCACCAAACCATTGTTTGTGCAAAGACATTCTCTTCTTGTTCACCATGAACCGTTAAAATCAAACAGAGTTTTAGTTCATATATCAGTATATAACAACAGATTTTTTTTTCTTCTCCACTGCTAGTTTCAGTCTTAGGTTTTGTTAAACTATGACAGCCTTGGTCTATGGTTTGGTCATGACCCATGTCAGAGCTGACCTTGACCCGGTCTGGACTAATGTGCCCCCCCCTCAGCCTCATCATCGTGTCATTGGTTGAGGAGGAGAATGAGATGGAGGTGGGGGGGTGGACTGAACACCCTATCCGCAGCATGTGTCTCAGGTTCATATGCTCCTTAAGGGGCCCATGCGGGGACATAAATTAGAGGGATGTCTCCGACCATAAAGCAGCCTCTTAAAAGGGAGTGTGGTTGATGCAGCTGGCTCGCTTTGTTACAAAGAGGCAAATGCAACCATATATGGAGCCTGGCGTCTTATGCAAACAACATAGTGTATGGAGCCGAGCCTCTCTTTTTGTCGGGGAGGAGTGAAAGCTGGTGTAAGACAACATGAATCAATAGAAAACTCATTTACAGCAATTCTGACTATCACCTCATCCTCTGTTCTAAAGGATGCATTTACTGTATGTTCGAGGGAAGCAGGAAGCCTTTTAGAACATTATATGTCCTATAAAGTGATTTGAGCAGATAGCCCTTAAACTCAGTTATGGCGGCAGCTCCGATAGGTTTTCCCTCCTCCGTGGTGGCTTCAGTTACTGGCGGGAAGAGCAAATGTGTCTAGCAGCTGGTAGCATATGGGGTCTCTCCCCTTCTCTGCTCGTATATGGGATAAGAGCACAAAGACGCCAGCAGTGTGCAGCTGTCTAGACAAAACGCAGGCGAGACCGGGAGGGAAAAAGCCAATGAAGTCAATACAGTTAAAAGGTGGACACTGAGACAGAAGGATATATGGCGGACTCGGCTGCTCAAATGCTCAAGCTTTAGGGATGTGTGGCTAAAAACAGCCTTTATGTGAACAAAAGCCATATTGTCCTAAGGCAACCTTTAATGTTACTTATGTCCCGAAGAGAATTCTCTGGACACATGTGGAGGCGTGAGGCCGAAAAATGTAACCTTACTCCCTGACACATGTTTCTAGGCTTCCTCCTGTACCGAGGGGGGGGTCGAGGGGGGGTGGCGGTGGTTTGGATGAGGATGGAGGGGCGCAGCTAGCCCGTGTGAACAACAACACGGCACATGAAAGGGAATGGCAAAATACTGGAGAGGCTACTAAGTATGTAACCCAAAACAGCAAAAAATAACCCAGTGCCGAGTGGGACTAAACTCCAAAAAAAAAAAAGCTTTGTTTCTGGGAAATGAGCTGTTTTTTGTAAAAAGAAAAATGATCTTGTGAAGCATGTTTTTCATTCAAAAAGAAATCCTATTTTAAGAAAATGCGTCTTTGTCTTAACCTTTTACCATCTACTTTCTTCATGGAGGCTTATAACAGAAGACATGTGAGGCCAATATGCATGTATTAGACTTCATTCAAATTTATGGAACGTTTTCTATTTTCTGCATTTAACATGTGGCTGAAACACAACCTAACCTACATCACTTTAAACATGGCTCAAATGTAACCTTGAGAGCCTGCTCAATGTTACTAAGTTTATATTTCACCTAATACTGAGCAAGATTTAACCAGGAACAAGCTATAGCAATGGTTTACATAATATTTGTGTCAGACTACTCAAGATAAGCCTTGGTCTTGAGATGGGTCGCAATTTTCCTTGGTCGTGTGTCCGTCTCGGATAAAGAAGGCTCTGGATTGTATGTCAAGACCAGTTAAGACCAGGCAGGGATATCACTAAACTGCCTGTGCATTGTCTGATTAATTTTGCAAAATCATTAGTGTGATTTGCTGTAAAACTCCCTGCTTCAAATGCGGCTCATAACGTCATTCAATTCTAATTGAGAAAAGGCGGAAGTTTACTCACCTTACAAATGATTATGTTAAGATTTATGGAGGTAGGACCCAGGTGCAGATGTTGATGAATAAAAAACAAGCTTAGAAAAATGTCCAACAAAGTCCAGAGAACTGGTGAAAATCCAAAAAATTCAAAAGGGAAACAAGGCCAGACAATGAGGGGATCAGGCAGGGAACAAACAGGAACAGAAACATGGAGCTGACGTGAGGAGAGGACGACGAACTGGGGAAGCGATGGATAACAGGAAGTGAGTGGTATATGTGATTGCTGACGGAGGACAGGTGAGTGTGGGTGGAGACTGGGCCAAAAGGAGGGAAACTGCAGGTGAGTGGGTGTGGTCGGAGAACTGGAAACCGAAGGGGAGACGGGCAGACAACGGGTGTAGCAGGACACAGGTGAGACAGGTGAGACAGAGGACAGGGATCACGAGACACCAGGTGAGACAAACGAACGGAGGGAAATCTAGACACATAAGGAACGTCAACCAATAAAATAAAACAGGAAACCAAACTCCAACCGTGACAGATCATTTCAGTGTTACGGTAAGAAGATTCACTAGTTTTGCCGTCTCTTACCATAACTATTTGTAAAACTCGGTTGCCATCGTGCCTTTGCTGTGGTTTCGGTAATGACTCAGTTTAGTTGGTTTTGACAACAACAGTAGTTTGTACAACATCCCGGCAGAGGAACAACATTGTTTTCTGTGAGTTAAGAATTAAACCACTTGCACAAATGCTCAATTTACAGCCCAACCTCATCAGAATAAAGACAATGTTGGTCGATATTTGAAGGGGATTAAAATGACTGATGTTTACGTGTTGTTTTGAGACCTTGTGGTTTTATCAATAAGTGCATGTTACGTTAAATAGGGACAAACCTTAGAAGGAGGCAGCTGGGAGATGCTGTGTGGACTTAATACACAGGAGACCAGGTAAATACTGGATCTATTTTTGGAGCATTCGGCATAAAACCTTCTCATTTGTGCCCTAAACATGATCTTTTCCTGAACCTAACCTAAACCGAACCAAACCGTAAGAATGACATTGACGCAGTCTAAAAGCAACCGTTATGTAGTATTTTGTAATGTTATCAGTGGTGTTTTGTGGGTGTAAATTTTGTGATAATCGACCCATTCTGTTGTTTAGGTTTGAAGACATATTAAGTCTATCTTATATAACTGTGTTTTTGTTGCTGGTAATGAGCACAGCTTGCTGCAACAAGTTGCTTTTAGCTGATTTTTTTCAGTGGCTACACTTTAACTCTAGTTTTTAAGAAATCTAGCCAAGCAAAATGTGTTTACCCACTGGCATACTTTTTTTTTTCTTTCTTTTTTTGCTTAATACAAGACAATTTGGTTATACTTAAGGAGATTTGGCTTCTTTTAAGTAGGGCTGTTTTTTGCAGGGCATAGAACAACATGTTCTCTGTCGACAAAAAGAATAAAGAGACAGAAACGAAGGTGCAGATATCCCTGCGGAGCCGAGCACTATGGAAGACTTGCTCAGCTGAAGCCTAATGCCTACTAAACGACCAAAATGAAGATTTTTAATGATCCTAATACATGGTGGTTAGGGAGCGTGATCAATAGATAGTGAGATCACTGACTCTCATACCAGGCCTGCGAGTACATTCTGATTTACTGCTCAAACTTAATTATCCTCGGCTCTTATCCGCATGTAGTCTGCACCACCATTTTGATCCTATTAGTTATGGGCTTTGAGTCCCTTATATTTTTGTCTCTTATGAGGCTGCGGGAGATGTAAACAAAAAAAAAAAAAAAGCAACCAAGAGTTCAATGGTTGGCAATAGATAAAGGAAAGCATTCGATTTCACATTTATCCAATAGCTGCATGAATATCAAGCAGATTACCAGGCCAGCTAAAGTCAGCCCGACACTAAATTGGATAAAGCATCTAGCTAATTTGTCTCATTAGTACTGAAATGCTCCAGATAACAAAACAATCACCTGTATCTAAAAACAAAGTATTCAAATAATAGGCCAGAAGCAGGTCTATTTTGAGCCCGTACCATCTCTCATTAGGTTTAATTACTTGCTTTCCTGGAGCTGAGGGAATATCATTACTGAAATCATAACAATCCCAAGTTTGGGTCTGTGAAAATGAGTATTGTCAGCTCATTTTGTTTTAGCTGTCCTCTGGGCTTTGGAGTCATTTTCAGTGTTTATCATGCGGGGCCCCTATCAGCCCTCCCCCCCAGTCAGCGAGAAGCTCAGCGCTCAGAGCCAGCTAAGGTTCCTCCACTTTGTTCTCCGAGCCAAGTGGCGGAAAGAAAGAAGACTTGATTCATCTGTTTGTCTTTGTAAGTCTGGAAGAGGGAAAGATCTTATTCTCCTTTCAAGTGCGATGGCCTTAATACAATCTCACTGACATCTTACTGTAGGTGACCACTGAATGGAAACCACAGGAACTTTAACAAAAAAGAGCCGCAGTGTGTTTGTAGAACAGAGTGGAATCAAATAATCCGGCAGCTCTTTGGTCCAGATAGATGACTGAAGTAAGAGGACTGCCAGTTAGATTAATGCAGTTTGTTTAAGGAAGGGTTATTTTCAATATTCTATCGTGATGGATAGATGGTATTATTGTTGGCAAGGCTGCAAGGCCAGTGTGTGGATTTATGAAGCAATCCTTCACTCTGTAGTCTCACAGAATACTTTTGCAAAACCTCTTGCTTTATCCCACCAGTGAAAACTAAAACAGCTTTCAGCCCCTTTGCCTTCCATTTATAGTCTGTGTTAAGCAGAAATTAATATGTATTCTGAGTTCATCGCACCACAGAAAAATGTCTTATTAACCACCCAGCTGAATTTGAATGATTAAAAAAAAAAAAAAAAAAGGCAACTATTTAAAATTTGTCTTCAAATTGATTAAAAAAATAAGCAGTATTTTCTGCTCTGAAATGCTGGGGGTGTGACTGAAAATGGAAGAAGCAAACAGGGGAACTGGAACAGAAGCTGCTGCTGCGAACACAGGCAGCAAAACCCACTTTGGCAGATTTGTGCCTGTTCGTCTGTTCACATGAAGTTTGCGTTGGAGTCTGTTTGTCCTGGTCAGTTTTTGACATTAGGTGACTGCTTTCTGTGGTAGTCATAGCTAGTGTTGTTCAGTGGTGCAACTGTACCGCAGCAGAAGAAAGGCATTGAAGAACAGACACAAGTCTTCTGCATAGAAATCAGTGTAGATCCAGTCGTTAGCTTTTTAACGAACGATCGGCTTCACCTGCTTCTCCAAACTGGAGGCATGCCAACGCGTATGACAGACACCGGACGGTACCACTACGCTAACTATCTTCTCCCATTTACTTTGTTGCCATTTCTAGAAATTAGTAATCTGTATTACTGACTAGCATAACTTAGTTACCACTGATGCAAATGCCCTCTAGTTTGAATGACATTACAGTGTTAGAGGAAGGATTACACACACAACTCCACAATTGAGTTCTACATAGTTCACAGTCTCTTCAGGTTTTTCGGCAACTATGCTCTAACATGTATAATGTGTTCAATGGATTTTCTTTACACTCACTTTAAGATGTCAGGACAAATCAGTTAAAAGTAAATCATGCTTAACGATCAGCTCATCGCCAGGTTGCGATTGCCGATCAGTAGCTTGGAGTTCTTTTCAATATGGTAGCTAACGTGTTATTTTTTTCAACCTGTCTTTGAGCTATATCAAGACTTTGATTTGTTTCCTGTTTGTGATTTCCATTAAGAAAATCAATGGTCAATGGCTAGAAAGCTTTAACTACCTTCTACATCCCTTAGCTCCACACCAGGCCGCAAACACAGACATGCACAAACACTGCACTGGCCAGCAGTAGCGCACAGCAAACCAAAGAAGCAAGGTAACAAAAAGATTAGAAGACGCGTGCTGATTTACTAATGGCTTCACTCATTAGAAGGTCATTCCAGCAACAAAACAAAATTGATGTTGGTGCTGGTGTTAACATCACAAACAGGCTCTAGGCAGAAGATCTGAAACAAAACAAGCCCAGCAAAGACTCTGAAATATATATTGCTGTCTAATAAAAAGGAGGTACTATCAAAGAGAGATTAGAACCAAACGGTCAAAAAGGGCACAAGAAACTTTTTCACCTTCAGTGGCTGTGGAATGAAATACCCTACGTGTCTGAGGTAATGGAACCATGATTTAACAATGAAGTAAGTGCATTCCAGTCATTTCTGTCCTGTGATGCCGAGTGACTCCAAGATATACATGCAGGAAGCAGATGCTTCAACTAATTAGACATCTCTGGACACTAGTATCGCATATGTCACACACCGAGTATCACTTTCCTGTACATACGTCGTCTTGAAAATGTATCCCATTCCGTTGGGATTAAGTTGGACAAAATAACCCATCTGGCAGAAGTTCTTGGCTGTCATTGTGACAGGGTCTGGGACAGTCTGTATCTTAAAGCACTTTTCCAGCTTGAAGGAAAAAAAAAAAAAAAAAAAAAAAAAACACCTATTTACACATCTCTACACAAACACCTCCAGCCGACTTCAGGTGAAGTCTGTGGCTGACATGAAGCTGCCCCAGGGATCTGTTGTCACTGCTGGCCTCCAGCCTTTTTTTTCCCCCTCAACTGTCAGGATCAGTAATTGTAAAGGTTCTTCAAAGTAAGGACTTTAGACATCAAACTTACTTTGACTTGTTTGTATGTGCAGCACCACTGTTGTGTTATTGTGGTTTTTTTTTTCCATTCTATTTCATTTCTAGTGTGTGGGAGACATTTCATATCTGACACGTGTACCAAAGATTGGGTATTTTTCTGGAACTTATAACTAACAACTTTCAGGCTTGAATATCCTTCAACTAAAGCCTCATTATCACAAAATTGCGGTGCTTGTTTTTGACAAAGATCAATATCTGGTGCACCCAGCCTTCATCACTGAGCATGCATTTTGGATACAAGGTTTATTTAAGGCTTATAACAGAAGTGTAAAGCCAAAATGCATGTATTAAGCTCCATTTGAAATTGAACACCTTCTAGTTTCTGTGTTTTAACATGTGGCTGAAACACAACCTAAACTTCATCAGTTCAAACATGGCGCTAATCCTAACCCCTCAAGTGACCTGGTAGATGTTAAGAGGCTGGACTTGAGATGATTATGAAAAATGGCAGTGAAGAACTTTCTGTAGGCTTGTGGAAGCTAAAATCATCCAAATATGTTTGATATGCTGCCCATCTGTACATCTGTGTAAACGGCAACCCTTTCCCAAAGAAATTACATTCATATGCAACTAAGCTGCAAATCTAATTATGTTTTGTAATGAACTTAACACCTCCTAACATCTACTGGGCCACTGACACCACATTTAAGGACTAGGGTTATATTGGACCATGTGTGCACACATTTAGTTTAGGTTTTGATCAGCCTCATGCTAAACATAGAAACTAGAAGATGTTCCCTTTCAAATGAAGTGTTATACATACATTTTTGTCTCAAACCAAAAATTCCAGGAAATTTCCCCTAGGGTTAAGGTTCCATGAAAAAGGAGGATGTTAAGAGGTTAAGGACGCTTGTATCAGATTCTGCTGTTATCAGTTCCTTGTTTTTGTTTGTTGCTGTCAGACAGGGTTGCCATATACCACCAGAGGTCCAGAGGTCATATGTGAGGCTTTTTTAACATCAGCAGTTTGTCTTCTTTACAATAAACACTTCAACTTTTGACAGTACATAGGTCAAACAAGTGTATTAGGTTAGTTGTATTGAGTCGACCGTATAAGAGGAATTATGCAATTAACATAAGTGAATCAGTAGGCCTGTAAACTAGCGATTTAAATATAACATAATAGCATTGTAACTCTGGTGGCTGCCCTGTCTACATACAGTAAAGTCCCGCTAGGCCTTCTTATTTTTCTCCCACTCCATCCAGTGACATATGGACAGGTTAACTGGCCATTCTAAAATGGCAGTAGGTGTGAATGTGATGTGTTTGTATGTGACGACCATGTGACAGACTGGCAACCTGTTCGTGATGTATCCTGCCTGCCAAATGTTTGCAGGAACAGGTTCCAGCCTATAAAGGATGACAATAATGGATAAATAAATGGATACGATATGAATTTCTGCCTAGAAAGAAGCAGATGGTTGATGATGATTGATTGATTAATGCCTCTGTGCAATCCTTGCTCAGTGTGTTGCTGTCAACTCCGCTCAATTGTTCCTGAATTGGGACGACTTGGTAGAAAGCTGTGTGTGCTCAGTTTGTTTGTGAATACGGCCTTGGGTCTTTTAAATAATTGAAAGGAGCCAACTTTATTTTCCCATTCACAAATTGTGTCCCATTTTGTGACTGTCTGTCAACTGGCTTTGGGCATTTCTGCGTCAGTGCTCCAGAGCACAGTTGGGTGTCTGAGTTGAATTTCAGAAGGAATATATAGAGGTCTATTAATTAGCTGTCAAGAGAAGGCCAATGGCGAGACATTTCAGCTTATTATAGATAATGCCATGGATTCAGTTAAAAATAATTATGATGATAATGTTCAGTCCAAGTCGGTGCAGCCATAAGAACAGATGGCAGGTAATCAGCGCCTCATATAGTGTCGTCAAATAGAGCGAGGAAGAAAGAGCCGGTTGCCCTCTTGCTGAAATTTAATTTGTCTGCCACTGTATCTGTAATGGCTGTAGTGTCTTTGAAGGGCAGAAATGACAGGCTCTCTACAAAACAAGCTTTCAGACCAGCTGTCTTTCTACTCTAAGGACAACTTCTTCTCAGACAGGAAACTGTCTCCTGGCCGTCCTGATATCTGCTCTGTTAAATATTTGAATTTCCAGATTGAGGTGACAACAAACCATCTACTTTTGTTTGCTCCGCTGGCGCTCATCTCGGCTCTGCACCGGCTACCTCCTGTTCAATATCTGTGGCAGTGCTGTTGTGACTTACTGACTCAATTCACAGACGGCTGTGGTTTGCACAAGGAAATTTGAGAGGGAGATGGCCTTGAAATGGAGTCATTCCGGTCTGGGTTGTGGAAGGAATGATGACCGTATTCGCTCCTTCTTCAAAGTTCTGCTTCACTGAGCGGCTGAAAGGTTCTTAATCCTTCATTTTGTCTCAGAATGCAACAGATTACCATGCAGACCACATTGCTATGTAGTCTCAAATCAAAATGACTTCTATGCAGCTTGTACAGCTATAAACTGTCAAAATAAAATTGAAATAAAACTAGGCTATGATATAAATATCATGGTATCCACTTGTGTTAGTCATGGTTTTACTTACCTACTACCATCAAGACAAAAGATTTTAAAGCCTCTGTAATTTTGGATTGAATATTTAAAAATGCATGCATATCAACATTGAGGGTCTCATTAAGCATCTCAGTGAAACTGAACACTCATAACTGTTACAAAACCTAGTCCAAAAACAGCTCATTCTGCTTTGTAGACCATTTTTCAGACTGAAGATGTGGCAGTTCACATTTGAATGACCTCTTGTTACTAACTTACATTATCAATTTCTGTTTCTGAGAGAGCAGATTCACAGCCACATTGTTAGTTAATTAGCAGCTAATGGCAAAGAGTATGAAGCAAAGAGGTGAAACACTGGTGCTTTTTTGACAACAGCTTTCAGTCCACAATAGCAGAGGTGTCGCTCTGCTGCTATGCACTGAGCAAAAGTTAGGTTTCACTTATCAATGTAAGTACAGTAGCAATGACTATAGACAGAGATTAGACAAAACGGTGGCGCTTCTTGAGAACTGCTTTCAGTCCATAACGATGGAAAAGTAGCTCTGTTGCTGGGCAATTCTGTTGCAAAGGAACAATATATTGTTTCAGTTCTGTTCTGTCTTCCGTTTTGTTTTACTGGTTTGCTGAATTAATTGTGTAATAAATCTCCAACCTAACCACACCTAATTCAAACCCAATGTCAGAGAGTTTACAAAACTTAAATGTGCTTTTTGAATTTGTGAGCTGGTGTGAGCCAGTGTGTGGTGTTGATTTGACATGGAGTTGCTTAAAATATACAACGCTGTACTCGGTATCCATCCACGATCATACACTAGTACTATGTAAATCTGGAGAAACTCTCAAGAAAGTCTGAAAAATAACTTGCCTGGTTCACCTCAAAGTGAGAGTGGAGTTTATAAAGATGTTCATTCTTCCCAAAACTTAGCTGACAATCAAAACAAAGTAAAACAAAATAAAATGAATAAAACCAAAGAAATAAACAAGTTTTTGGAGATTTGAGCACTCCAGCTCAAAAGATATGAGAAGTAGTTCAGCCTGGGTTTGTGTAATCCATCCATCCATCCATCCATCCATCCATCCATCCATCCATCCATCCATCCATCCATCCATCCATCCATCCATC
>JAPQRN010000007.1:954845-976115 GCA_037367275.1 Coranthus polyacanthus
ATCCATCCCTCCATCCATCCATCCATCCATCCATCCATCCATCCATCCATCCATCCATCCATCCCTCCATCCCTCCACAGGCCATGGCCACTTATGGGACAGAAATTGTTGGGTTGTACAACAGTTAAGCAAGAGAGCGCGAGAGAGATGTAGAGCTTCCTTAATGGCTCAGAGCCAATAAAAACATAAATAAACGTTACAGCAGTGGATAGTTTTACAGGGGCAGATGGTGAAAGGCTGGTTAAGTGGCACAGAAAGCTAGTAAAATGCCAGGAGTCCGACCTTTAATTGAGTTTTGGTAGGGCTCTCAGCACAGATCTGATTAGAGGCAGACACCAGGCCTGCTGTGATGAATGCGGGAGGAACTCTGAAGCCCCCCACCCCCCACTTCCCATCATGCCTCCACCCCATCACTCTCGGAGGTGCAGGCTCAAGATGGTAGCTGATCAGCTTCCCGAACACACTGATTTGCAAGCATTCGCCTGGATGCGCCATATGGTGCCGGCTATCAGCACGGCTCCGGTCAGACTCCCAGCACACACTCACACAAGCAAACACAGCAAGCCCATTGGCTCATTTAGCTTTTGTCTTTGGTATCCAGCTCGAGTTTATTTATTTTTTTCATAGCAACCTGTGGAACGGAATGTAGCAATCCGGTCAATCCTACAGGGCTGATAACTGCTGTCAGGAAGTTTTAGAAGGAGAGAAACTTGCAAGTTCTATCCAACAAGATAGGGGAGGGTTGTTATCTCTAAAAGACAGGCGTATTCACATGAAAGCAGACTCACTGAAAATCATGGGATGTGGAAGAACAGCATGTTTATATAGTAGCATTGTCCACTAACCAATACAAGTCATACAAATAGGACTAACAGTTTTTCACTTCAGCTGCACTTAAAACCTTTCTTTGCCAAACAGAAAATGTACTTAAATGTACTTCAGTCAATGAACCAAACACACATTTAGAATATATATTATTATTAAGAATATTCTTTCCAATGTATTAAGTGAAAAACTATCACTATTTTAGGCATTTTTCACGGTCAACATTATTGCTGTCATTGCATGCTGGGTAAATTGAGTAGTAGAAATGGGCGTGGGAAGGAAACCGGAACACAACAGTTTGCAGAAAAGAGTAGTCAAGAGTAAATTAGAGAAAAGAAATCGAAAGCACTGCAGAGTGATGCATCCAAGTGTAAAAAATGAAATATGAGTTATTTGGCAGCAGTAAGGCTAGCAGCAGCAGCAGAGGGAACCATGGGAATCGAGCTGCAGGAGAGGGACAGAGAGCTGGTGATCATCATGTTCCCACACAGTGGAATGGGAAGGAGGGAGCTAGGCTGTGAGACATGAAGTTCAAGTTAGCAGCAGCTTTTACATGATCAGAGTTTTCACTCCCCTCGGTAGCATTCATAAGACACTTCACCACAACTGATAGGAGATGTACTCGCTAACTGATTTCACATGTTAAGTCACTTTGGCTAACTCGTGATCATTTAGCACTCGTAGGCCATGAATATTTGAACAATAGTCTGGCTCGTAGATGTACTCTGTCAGAATGTACATGACTTTTTTTTCAGTTGCACGGTGACAGTATTGTCATCCTCCTTCCTTCCTCTATCTGGGAGTTACCATTTTGAGAGTCCTCCTCACTACATGAAAGAACAACCACGAACAACCAGAAACTACCCGTTGAAAACGGCAAGTTTAGATACACGATACACGTCTTTTCATGTGGCGTTTTCTCTTGCAGGTATTAAATCATTTTAGTACCACGACACGCTTCCTGATGCGCACATGTTCCACCAAAACAACTTCTCTCTCAACACTATTTTGCAAAGCAACTGTGTCCTGCACTCAGCACCGCCCAAGACAGATTTGATTCATTTAAAGAACCAGAAAACAACCCAGAGAATTTTCCAGGGTGATACTGGAGGGTCCCAGACCATTGGCACTGACAGAGGTAACAAAGTGTGGAGATAAGCAAGACTAATCAACTAATAAACAAAACGTTACTGCTGTGTAATTGACATTATGATACTACGACGCTGAATGAGTCTTAAAAGCTGGAAATGAGGTAGCATTGCAGTGCTGGTTCTCTCATCTTTAAGTAGGTTTAGTTTAGGTTTAGGTTAGTGTTTTAGCCACATTTTAAACACAAAAACAAGAAGGCGTTCCCTTAAGAATGAAATCTAGTATGTGCAATTTGGCCTAAGACTTCCTCTGTTATAACCCTAAACCTAGGGTTTCATGAAAAGAGTGGATGTTAAAAGGTAAACAAAAATATGTGTTAACAAGTGACTAAATGAAACTAGACGTAAATGTCATCACACCGAACACAAAAACACTCATCTACTCACTCGCCTGCCTTTACAGCCTGGCTTTGTTGAGCTCATGCCGTGACCATGGTACAGTTTGTTTATAGATTAATGTTAGCTTTTTACTTTTGCATTTACGATGCAGAAATCATACTAGAGATTATCTTTCTGAACAAAATGTATCATAAATGCCACAGATTTTCTACAAAGATCCACAAATGAACCCGGACAATGATAACTTCCACCTTAGCCTACAAAACTAATCATTCTTGCTGCTCTTAATTCCTGTAAAAATGTAATTTTTAATGAACAAAGAAATGTGTCTTCTGCTTTTTTCATTTTAATAAAGAATGAATTAAGGGAGGGTAAGTGGGGCAGTGGTTAGCACTGTCGCCTCACATCAAGGAGGTCCTGGGTTCGAACCCAACACTCCTCTGTGTGGAGTTTGCATGTTCTCCTCGTGTCTGCGTGGGTTCTCTCCAGGTTCTCCGGCTTCCTCCCATGAAAAACATGCACCTTAACCGTAACAGGTTAAACGGGTTCATTGATTCCTCTAAATTGCCCGTGAATGTGAGAGTGAATGGTTGATCGTCCCCTATATGTCAGCCCTGCGATGAACTGGCGACATGTCCAGGGTGAACCCCGCCTTCGCCTTTGATCGGCTCCAGCCCCCCCGCGACCCTCCAGAGGATTAAGCGGTTACAGAAAATGAATGAAAGCTGGTAAGTGACATAAACACAAGCAATTAAATCACCATATCGGTATCTGTAACTTCTTTTAGCTTATTCGTCTGTGCTGTAGAACTCCACTATTGTACAAATTCAATTAAAAACACATAATTTGAGCCTTGCTGAAGCACTAGGTGAGATTTTTGTCTTTACTAAATGGAAGCGAACACCAGTTTAGAACAAAACAACTGAAAAATCTAATAATAACTACCCACTCTACCGCTCACGTTCTGTTATTTAGCTCTTCACGTCCCATACAGAGAGTTACAAATAGAGCCGACAAGGTCCCAGTGTGCTCTTCAGCTGCTGCTTCTCACACTAATGTTCAGTGCACTTGTGACTGAGCAGTTAACGTGTGCTAGCTTTGTATCTGTCAGGTCCCATGGCAGCTGTTTTCCATTAGCCCGATATTAGCCTCTGTGCAATTAAAGCGTACGCCCACACTTAGAGGAAACTGGTGCGATGTGTGCTGAGCTGCTACAATACATCTTGACAGCTGCGCTCGTCACTGTGGTCAATTCATACTCGAGTCAACACAACCGAGGGCACATGTCTTGCGTTTTCTTTGAGGCACTAGCATTGATCCTACGCACATTCAGCAATGTCATACAACAATGAACCTCCAAGCTCAAACATTGATTTCATTTTCTTGTGCAACTTACTTGTGCAAATGCTTATTATATTGTAATACGTTAAAGCAAGGACTATTCACGAGCAGATAAGAACATTTTAAGCAGTCTTTCCTAAGAAGCATTATGGAAATACTGAAATACTACTTGTTATATATTAATACCATATTTATCTCATATCCATAGTCTTTGGATGTGTTATGCTTTTCTCACTGAAAGACAAATTTCCCATGGGAGCAATAAAGCTGACACTGAAGATGAAAACAGCCGGCTTTCATTCAAGGGCCGGTCATAAAATGCCAACATTTTCAGTTGTGTGTGTGATTGTCCTTAAAGGACAATGTTTTCTGCAGACTGTCTCTGGAAGGTTGGGGTAAAAAGTAAATGGAAGAAATTAAACTTTGAACAATATCTATTGTTATGGTGACAAACAGAAGGCAGATTATGGTTGAAAATGACCGCAATTATCCACTAACATGCCAAACTGCGGCAGGGCTGTGATGTTTTTTATTTTTTTGCAGAAAGGGACACGTCTGGGGCATAAACAGCTTTGTGACTCAGTACACACAGGACACTTCTACTCCAGCAGTAATGTATTGGGTAGGACAAGTTTCAGAATATTACAAGCGCTGGCGGACAAAATAATTAAGTCTTTAGCAAATGTGATGAAAGCCCCAGGCGGCATGTTCTGTACAATATGTAACCTGGCATTACATTTGCACCATCTGTGAGACTTACAACAAGTTTTGCTGTCATATGCCTGCTATAGACCATATCCATAGGCCACTTTGTGAATATGTTGTGAATGTGACAAGTCCGAGTGGGAAACCTTGAACACCGTCAGGTAAAGCCTGTGTGACAATGGCAAGATGGTTGAAAAACTTAATGAATAGAGCAACTAGATTAAAGCTTCCATCCACCATGTTGAAGGTGCCAGAAAACAAATCAATCCATCAGCTTGTGAAAATATACTTGTACTAAGTAACAAATGTTGTATCGTTTTATGATTAACCTACATCAATGATACATGATAACATGAGAGCGCAGAAACACTACTAACTTAATCTTTTGTTGTTTTATTGGTTGTTCGATGAATGAGTATTACTGTTGTTGTTTCTGACAGGCAAAGTAACACTGAATGACTGAAGTCTGCAAGCAAAACACAGTCTACAGTCAGTTGGCTTTAAGGCTGTTTATTTGGTCTATAAAATGTCAACTAGTGTTTCTCAAAGCCCAAGGTGACGCCCAAGATGACGTCTTGTTTGGTTCACAACCCAAGGATATTCACTTTACTGAGCCAGAAAATAAGAAGCTAGAAACAGAGAATTTAACTGAAGTTTCTTTCGCTTTTCACACCTACACCTTTCGTCTGGACTTTGAAACGTTCCAGTTTGATTCAACCAAATTTGCAGGTGTGAAACCTGGTTTAGACTGCCAGCCTTTGCCTGGGAAAAAATAACCTCGCTTCAGACCTTGGTTTGGACTTTAAAGTGAGAAAACAGCATTACTCACATGATAAATACAGAATCTGGAAGATGTTCCCTTTCAAATGAAGTCTAATACATGCATGTGGCCTTACATTTTTTCTGTTATAAGCCTAACCCTATCCCTAAACAAAGGTTTGTGGAATGTTGACTTTACATTAGAGCTCCATGAAAAGGGTAGATGTTAAAAAGTTCATTTTTATTTCCAATTTCTTTTCCAATATTTTTTTCGTTAACCTAAAACTAACGTGCAGCGCAGCGCCTTTCTTCAATGTGCTAGATATAAGCTTAGGTATTGTTGGTGTATTATTTTTTGTAATCCTTTTAAAATTCATCCACCCATTTAGACATTTTTTTGTCAAAAGAAAGTGCTGTTAAATAAGGCAGGTTTTCTGACCATCTCACCATCCTCATTCTCTCAGTGTTCAAGGCTTCCCACTCTGTTCAGTTAAGGATGAAAGAGTTCTGTTTGCCCTTATCTGCATTCATACAGTTCTGTTTTTTTTTTCCACTCGTGTACATACTATACAATAACATGTTGCTTAAAGTAAAGATGAAAGCCCCTCACTACAACAGTCCTCAACTCTCCAACTTGACTTTGTAGTAAAAACACTCTGCTCCTCCCTCATGCTGGCAGGCTCAGTCATGCTATAAACACTGTAATTTTGGTTGTTTAGGGGTCCATTTTGAGGGCAGTTGCCCATTTACCTATTTTAGAGGGGGTAGTGTGAGTGTGGTCGTCTTTGAAAATTGCTAATATTGGAGTCATTTCAGAGAGAACATTTTGGCATATCGTTGTTGTGACTGACAGTTGGGGATGGGCGTGCCAGCTCTGTGGGAACGACTTGGAAATGATCTGGATGTCTTTGGGGTAGGGGAGTCATTACCGAGGCACGGCCGTGAACGGGGTGGGGCGGGCAGCCTGGTGTCGACCTGCTTTGTAACTGGCTCGGCACACGGGCGACAGATGGAAGGGAATGCCATGTGCCACAAGCAGCCGACGCAATCCTTCACAGCTGTCCAACAGGGCGAGGACGTGCAAAAATAGCAGGGCAGGCCCGTAGGAGCTCACGGTGGGAATGTGGAATGAGGAGTAAACATTCTCATCACTCACTTTTCCGCAGGGCACGCTCTGCGCTGTGACCGTGGTAGATTAGACGGGGCCCTGAGCATTTCCACCCAGGTGGGAGGTGGGAATGCGGGACCCCCTGCCCAAGCACCTCAAGATTTCCACCTTTAAAGCCACTATCTCACACTTTAATTCTGTGGAAAAGCGCTGCCCTAACAGCCACACCTCCTCGTCAGCCGCTGTGAGCTATGCACCATCGAAAGGAGGAAAAAAAAAAAAAGAAACTTGAGTGAGGGAGGTAGAGGATAATACCAGCAGGACACCTGTTCAATTGGACCGAATTACATACAGACAGGATTTACTATTTAGGGATGGTGTGTGAATAACGGTAGGACAATCAGATGGGATCAAACTACAGTACATAACAAATGTGCATGTTTGGAGAGTGAGAACAGACGATGTTCGAGTTACATTTGGGCCTTGTTTTAACTTATGTGATTGAGGTTGTGTTTTAGCATCATGCCAAACACAGAAACTAGAAGATGTTCCCTTTCAAATTAAGTCTAATAGATGCATTACACGTCTTCTGTTACAAGCCCAACCCTAACCCTAAGCGAAGGTTCCATAAAAATGGTAGATGTTAAAAAGTGAATGTCTTCTAAACCTCTCATAACAACGCTGAGCTCATTACAGCGTGACACTGTTCAGCAGCCCACTCATACATGCACTATAGACAAGGCAAAGCACAGGCGTTACTGAAAACTCTAATGACGGCTCTCTTCCATTTAGTCGCCTCAGGAGGCCATTCCAGTGAACCAACAAAGACAATTCCAATGCCTGAAACGGACACACACCTAAACAGGATGGCAGCCATTAGTAATGACACCAATTCCAACTGTGTGTTTTCTGATTTAACAAGTTGAAATGTCTGCTGTGAAAAAGGTCCATTTCCCATATTTTGCTGCGACATAAAGCACGCAACTCTTTTTGAATAACACGCAGAAAAGCTTTAAAAAAAAAAAAAGTGTTTGTGTCTAAATGAGACTACAGAGGTCGTCAGGGACATTACACAACCGTTCTACTCACTCGTCCATCTTTACAGCCTCGTTGTGTTGCGCTCTCGCAAACTATTCTGTTCACTAGCGAGGTCAGGTCAAGCTAAGGGGAAGGTTTTTGTATTCGAGGTAAGCATGAAATAAAATGATGTGATTGCATTTGCACTTAAAAATCATAAGTCATTTTCATTTGTGAAGATTATCATGTTGAACAGAATGTGTAAGTATACATAAGCTTTTCTTTGCCATGGACCTTATTTTCTGAAATCATCCAGAAGCTAATGGAAAAACCCCATTGGGTTTTTGTCGTGTGAACCGATGCTAACACCTGGGTTAGCCAACATATCTTATATTCCATAATATAATTATTAAGATCCTTCTAATGAGCTTTGGACTGTAGAGATGATATATGAACACGTTTATAAGAAACAGTTTAGGGACTTAAGTCTTATGGGTTTTGTGTAATTGTTTCTAACAGCATTAGAAACACATTCATCCGGTCACTGGTGACCCATGTTGGGGTCAGAGTTACATTTGAGCCATGTTTGTTAGGTTCGCTGTGTTAGTGTTAGGTTGGTTCATGAATTCTGTCCTCACACTTCTTCTGTTATAAACCTAACCTTAACCCTGGATGGTAAAAGATTAACTGACCTAACAAGCTGTTGTGTAACCTTTTACTCAGCTTTTTTTTTTTTTTTGCTTTAACATTAATACATATTTTATTATGCATTTACCGACTTACCATTCTCTAAGAAGACAAAATGACTGGTTGGGTGTAGCTTGCGAAAATTTACAACATCCAAAGTATTTGTTTGCTCCTGGAATAAATTAAAGGTTCACATAAAAAGTTCTACTTTTATTTGTCCAGGTTTTAAGATATCAGCCGTCATTTTCCATTCATTTAAAACTGAATAATAGTATATAATATGTTAATGCGCTGCTGTGAAACAGCTAAACAGTACTCTTTAAATATATGGGAGATGAGAAAATTCAACAAAAAGGATGTGCACGAATGGCTTTATGATTGCTAGTTAGATAAAATGTGAGAGAAATATTTTCTCTCACTGGCTTCCTGATGAGATGAATAGAAACAATACAAGAAAAACAAATATTCACTAAAATATATAATTTGTTACTTGTTAAATATAATGATTAGAACCGGTAACGCCCCTGATAGATAAATACGCTGAGAGACCACAGTCATACTTTCATTTTTATTAGTCAGACTGTTAAAATTCCACATCAGTGATGGATGAGCTTGTAGTCCTGATGGATACGTCAGCCATCAGAGCTTCTAAATAATGCATTTGTCTTACTTCTTAAAACATGAAAGGATAAATGCCAAGTTGTTTTGATGCACCAAAATGTTTGTTCGTTCCCTTTGTAGTGTTTTTTTTTTTTTTTTACATTCACTTCTAGGGTTGTACCCCCTCTGCAATTATCCTGTCTGCCACCCTACTCCAATCACACAGATGCCTGCCGACGTGATGTGTAGGTGATACATTCTGAAAGGAAGCCGTCAATCCCGCCGTACCATGACAGCATGCAGCGATGCCAGGGGCAGGCGCTCAGGATTCAATTAGATCTTTATTTGTCAGCTTGCTCGAGCGCATCATTCAACAGAAAGGTCGTCATCCTGTGACAGAGACTTACTGCATAAAGAAAAATGTTGTGCTCTAATTAAAGCAATTAGAAACACTATCTGGTACTCAGGTGATGGAGCTGATAGCTGAACTGACTCATTAAGTACAAGCTTTCTTCATGGATTTGTCATTTATGGAACAAAAGCCCATGTTCAATGAGTGCATTTACAGTCCAAAACACAGATGAGACCGATGGACACAGTTAGGTTTCAACTGCTTACATTCATTTGCATTTATTTCATCATAAACTCAAAAGGAGCCGCTTGACTGAACACTTTTTCTGTTTTTTAAGTTACATTGGGTCATTGTTTTCTGCCAATGTATATTGATGCAGCTGCAGGAAGAGGCTACAACAGAATTACAACAGAACCCGAATTGGCTATTATAGGGCATTCCATTTACCTAGGAGGTTGAAAGCTGGATCTGGGAATAACATCAAAACCAAGTTGACTGTATTACAGAACAAGGCAAAACTACCCAGGTTCGATCCAGGTTAGCCACTATTAACCACTGTTAGACACTGTTAGCAATACCAACACTGTGTCTCAAGTCGAGTGCTTTCGTTCGTACACTTACACGCAGTACACTGCATACATAGTGTACTTACTTTCGTGTTGTCTAAAATCAAACCGGAACCAGAAATAGCAATGCAACGTTCTGCTTTTTAACGGTTAACAGCAGAGCGTTACCACCTGCAAGAATATCTACCATTAAAATTAATTTGTCTTATATAGTATTAAAAGTTGTTTTTTTTTTTTTTAATTGATTTATCATTTTGTACAGAGCAGTGTTTGCTGCTTCACAGCTTACCCTTCGCTTCAGAGGTTTTCTGGTCCCTCCCTTCCACTAAGGAGCCAAGATGGCAATTATTGATGACTAACACCTACACCTCCTCAAACTAGTGAGTGTAAGTACAGAAATAGCCCATGAACGGGGCTGGGAGTTTTCGATACCGGTAACGATACTTTGGCTTCAATTCAAGTGCCTGGAGATACTTTCTTTAAAACTACTTTCATGAAATCAGTTTTAACAAAACAAAATTACACTCAGTGCAGTTTGAAGTTGTCTGTTAACATGATATAATAAATAAGAATGTGTGAAAGTCCTGCGTGTGTTCGTGCACATTGACTGAATAGTACAGTATATGCATTAAACTTGCTTGATGTTGTGAATGATTGCACTGTCCAATCTTTCCTACTCCACTAATATTCATTTTATTATAATATTCATTTTCCGGGCCTAGTACCAGTGTAAATGCAGTCATTTACAGAGAGTGTTGCATCATGGGTATGTTGTAGCATTAAAGTTGTTTGCCTAGGGAGTATATTTAACTGTGTTTATAGTGATCCGTTAGAGTCTGTCAGCACTGAAATTGTTCAGATAGTCCACTTTAGCCTGCAGGAGTTTATTTGTTAGACTTCAAATGAGTTGAAGTTGCCTCAGCTGCTGGTGGCTGCAGACATCAGACCTTGCAGATACGAAGCAACAGCGCAAAACACACACTGTTTTTATGAGAGTATGCATGAAATTATTTTCAGGTCATTATGAAGCTGTGGCAGGACACATTAGACTGTGGTGTCTTAGTAATTAATGGTAAATGATAGGTTTGTGTATCGTTATGTTAGAAGGACAATAACCAGCAGATTTACTCCTGAGGAAATTAAATTTGGTGCCGAAGTTGACCTGTTCCCTGTGTGATCATCCAGTAAAAAAATTGAAAATTCCAAATCACTGTCCTTTGGAAAATATTCTAAAGTAATGTGTTCATGGTTTGAAATGATTACACCAAATCAAGAGCCATGTCTCGTTCCATTAATAACGTCTTGGTTTCTTTGGTAATGTACATTTATTGGAGGTACGTTCTCCAGAAGGAAGCCTCCATGGAGACTTTAGAAATTCCATTCATCCCTATTATACTGAGTGGAAGCAGAAACCCCAGAGGATTGTAGTTTAAATAAAGTCTAAACTATCTGGATAGCTTGTAGGGGTGACATAAAATATGTTACTTTGTAATTTGGGTGAACTGACCCGTTTTAGGTTGAAAAGTACAACACCGCTACTATGTTCCTAGTCATTTTTCATATTTCCAAATACTACCATGGGGAGTCTTACTGACGGGAAGCGAGTTTAAAATAGCCTTCATGTGCTCCTGTGAGGCCTGCGTTCAATCCAAGCTGTGAGTAGACCATGATAAATTCTGGACTGAAACTTTAGTGCCGCGCGCCTCGCTCCATCACGGATCACCTTGCGAAGCGGGAGGATTGACACAGGATACTC
The DNA here is from genome assembly GCA_037367275.1 of Coranthus polyacanthus. Lineage (NCBI taxonomy): Eukaryota > Metazoa > Chordata > Actinopteri > Kurtiformes > Apogonidae > Coranthus > Coranthus polyacanthus. Next base: position 966,049 of record JAPQRN010000007.1, read on the forward strand.
CCCGTGGAGAGGACCCCTAGACCCCGGGACAGTGGGTTTAGCGGGCTGACGGGGGCCCCTTCCCTTTTGAAGGAGCGCACAGTGGCGGACGACCGGCAGCAGACGGGAGCGTTTAAGGAGGGACCCGTGCGGCGAGGGGCCTTGGATGGCTTCCAGCAACTCGCACTGAGCTGCTTAATCACAACCAGATTTGGAAATTTAAGATGAAAACAAAACTGAGGGAAGCTTGTAAAATTTATGAGGTCTTTAGAAGGTGAGGCTGCAACTGCGTGAGGCGCCGCCTTGTGTATGTGTGTGTGTGTGTCCTATAACTACACTTTATTATCTGCAACATTATCACAAGAAAGTAGTTACAGTCATGTCCTATATCCTAAACTAGCCATCATGATCACTCAGCCGCGACAGGAAGGCTGACAATTTCATTTGAATCTTATTTACTGGTATTGCATATGCTCTCCCTGCTCTGTTTATGTTACTTTATGTTCATCTTAGTATCAAATAATCTACATATACATTAGTGTTAGAATGTTTAGATCCACTATCGGTCAACTTCTACTTCAAAGTCATCAAGCAACTCTCTCATGGCAGAATGTTGACAAAAAACACATTTACTATTCATTAATAGTTATATCTAAAAATAATACTTGTACTTTAAGGCTGTATGCGTTGGACTTCAAAGGATTTGTTTTTCCTTCTTGTGCCCTCAGATTAAAGAAAAAAGAAAAAAGAAAAGTGAATTGATGATGGTGCGATAACAGTTGCTCAATAACTTCTGGATTGTAAGTCTTAGAAATAAAATTCTTGTTTCTTCTCAGATTCTGTGTATCCGGATGACGATCTATCTATAGCGGCTCCGCGCATTTGAGCATGAAAAGATTTTTTTGTCCAAATCCATGTTTCTGCTGAAAAAAGTTTTGAACTAAATCAAACTAAATTATACCGTTTTAAACCTGTGAACCTTGAGCCTTATGTTCCAAGCTTTGCCACCTAGTAGTAGCATGTAAAAGACGGACGACCTGACAGTGATAAATGTCACGTCACGCTCTTCGTGAACTCAGTCTTGACTGTGCTATGAAAGCAGCCCATTCTTAGACTCAGAAAAGACTTGAGCATCAATCTCAATGGACCATTCGTGGTACAGAACAGAACATGAACAGAAGAACAACAAAAACCAGTGCACGAAGCTGAACTGGAACAGTATGTGACTCCATCTTTTCACACTTAAACCAGACGAGCAAAGACACAACAGCACAGAAAAAAATGTCTGTGTTCTTATAGGACTACATTGTTCACAGTAACTCACCAGAAAACACTGCACTGTAATAACTGAAGTTTCCTGCCAAAAACTGACTGTATGTCCCAGTTTGTAATTGTCTACAGACACTTTCATCTGAATCACACACTCATAACGTGCAAATACACAAACAGTTCATAATTTAACCAGGCGTGACGTTCATGTGATTATAAACAATTCTATAGTACTGTTTCCAGTATTTAGGCCATTTGTATTTTATGTCTAATATCCTTGTTTAGGCCCAAACTAGGAGAACTGTGATTAAAATGATTTACAGATTGGATATAATATATAATCTCTTTTGCTCTCCTTACGACTGTATATTATTTTAGTGGCTCTGCTTCACAGATATGAAGCAATCCAGTTTAAATGTCCTTAAAGCAGTCTGTTTTTGAGGGATGATTACTTTTTTGCATTAAAGAATAGTAGATGTTACGGGTCTTGACCATGGCCGACTGCCACATGAGATTCTCAATATGATGAAAAGATTCATAAAGTCCGTCATTTAAGGGTTGTGCGTTTCAGTCAAGTAGAAAAACATTACATGAAGGCAGTCTATTTACCAAAACTTGCCACTGTAGGAACAGTGGTTAAAAACAGCACTACGCTCCTGGGAGCCACTGATAAAAGTGGATTTCCAGGTTCTATATTAAAGTTAGACCTTGATGCTGATCGTGTCCCAGTGTAAAGTTTGGTCTAATAGCAGGTCAGGGGTCAAGGTCCCCAAAACAGCAGGATTTTCTCTCTCTCTCTGACCATTAATGTGTCACCAGAGACAAATCGTGAAGGTATCCAGCTCTGGAGCTGGCAGACAGCTGACAGACTAATCCCATCACCAACTTTAGGACTCAACAGTAAAGGTTTAAATTGGCCTTCAGCAACAGTCATATAAGTAATGGCTTTCTATTATTTCCACATGACACAGTCACCTTGGTTTCTTTTCACTCTTGGTTTAACACACGTTTTCCCGATAACTTATTTGCTTACACAGTTTAAAAAAGAAAAAGAGAAAAGAATCAGATAACTCACCTATTGAGGATGATGGAAGAGGAAGTCAGCAGGTGATGCAAAGAAGCAGAGGAGACAGAGGAAAAAAGAGAAACAATTAGTGACATGAGAAACAACTTTGAAGGAGTACGTACAGTACCGTACAGTACACGAAGTCAAGTTTATTTAAATAGCACATTTCTTATGGCAAGCGCAGACTCAAAATGAAAGCAAAAATGCACAACAAATACATGACATGAAAAAAACATAGAAGAACATATACGATAAAAAGAAATTACATATATTACAACCTGTGCGATAAAAACAGAAAATAAGTACTACCATTAAAAAGGAAGCAAGATGTTAAAATATTATTTTATATTAACAATTATGAAGCCAAAACACATGGACACACACAACACACAGGAGCATCCCATACATGTGAGTACAATGAAGAGTGATGGGGAAAAAATGTGAAATAAAACCTCGGGGTGTGTAGAGTATATGCTGAAACGTCCATGCCTTAAGATGCACAATTGGTTTGTGGATCTGCACCACTAATTTCCTGACCTTCACATAAAGTTAAGAGTTTGAGACGCTCAGTCTTTCACCTCTTCAGACGTACAAGGGTGACCGTGTTTTTGCATTAATAGGAACGCGGCAGCGAGGAGGATGAGTGAAGAGTAAAACGGAGTTAAAATGATAAAGGCGTGCTCTTGTCAAACTAACTTTGGAGGGTGTGATGTCAGGCCGCCAGTGCTTTTCCATGTGTTAAATCCCTGCAGCTCCGTGTGCTATTGTTTGCTTGTTTAGTTGAAGTCAGCTTAAAAGATTAACACTGTCTCAGGTTACATCACAAACCTTTTACTTCTGAGGTCGTGCTGTAATCAGGACCTCATACGGACCATTAAATACACGTATTCACTCCATCTCCTGTGTGTTCGTCAGCTGCACAAATGAGTCTGCAATAGGTCTCATGCTACGGAGGAGGCTCTTTTTTTGTCTTTCATTTGAATTGCACACATATTTGTCAGTCCACATAAAAAAGAAATCTGACCACAAAAAAGCAGGCTGGGCTCAGTTTTTTCCCCCTTTAATTGCATGCTTAAGTCATCTTCTGACATGCAACAGAGTGTCTGAAATGCAGACCCAATATTCTGCGATGGCAGATAGCGGGCCTCTTTTCACACCATTTGAATCACCATAAAGCATTTACTCACTCGTGCTCTTAAATACTCTCCAAATTGCATATATTTTGCACATGCGAAAAATGTAGAAGAAGGAGAATGCCAAGGTCAACTTATTATCTGCATGAAGAAAGCCCAGCTGTCCTTTTACTTTTCCAAAGTGGTAATCATCACAGCCTTCTTGAGTGTCCAAGACAAGAAGGAGCGGGCAAAGGGCGAATAAAGCACGGGGGGGAAAAAAAAAGTAATTCTGATGCGATAGGAGCATAAGCAAAAGGCTGCAAAGGTCACTGATATTCACAGTGGAATGTTTTAATGAAGAGGACACCTTCAGCCACGCAGTGTTGGCTGGCAGCAACCAGTACACAACGCCTCTGAAATGACGATCGAGTGAAAAAGCAGATCAAACAAAAGTGTTATAAAGATCCTGCCACAATCATGCTACCATATGAGACTGGTTTTCTCAACCGCCTCATGAACCAAGTGTCTTTCATTCTTATTACCAGATTACAACTACAAACAAAACAAAGAAACATGTAAGCACCTGCAAGCAAGCTTTGCAAGCCACTTTCCTACTCAGTTAACAAGCATTTTATATGATCCAAGTACCGATGTAGTCACGGTATTTTACACAGAGCACTGCATTATGGGTTGTTAGCACTGACGTTGCGAGACTTGCCAGTTAATTTCGGCCTTTTCTTCTTTTCACATAAGTTTGTTTTTTTTAGTCCGCTTTAACCTGCAGAGTTTGTGCAACGTGTTGTTTTGCTGCCGCTTAAGAAATAATAACGAAATGACAACTTCAGACTGTGAAGCATTACTGCAGGTCTGTGATCTGCTGGTCTGGTTTCTGAACTCCGACCCTGAGCCTGATTTACACTGATTTAGAGTTAAGAGTGTAAAAAAGTTTTAGGTTCATTATAGGATCATTATTCCAATAAAACAAATTAGGCCACAGTCTAGGTATTAATGGAGCTCTCACAGATGAATATACAGTTAGGAAAATGTGGACTAGTGTTTACTTACTAAAGTTCACTAAACATTGCAATAATATGCAAAAATTCTAGTCAGATAATCACAACAAAAAGCCATGACACACAGCGTAAGCCTCCAGAGACCAGATAAAACGAAAGGAAAACTTACAAACATTACAGTTTGGTTGCAACTCGAATACGTTTTATATTCGAATACGTTTTATATCTGTTCATCCTGGTAATTATCAGAGACCTGGCCAAGAACTGACTTGGTGTTTTTATTTGAGAAAATACGTATATGAGGCAAGATACTTTGATTATTAGAAAAATGGTGTAAAAGTGATTCCAATCCAGAGATAAGATACACTCCAGATACGACATCTGATAACAGTGTGGATTTCATCAGCCATGGGTCATATTGTAGAACATCTCTTCGTTCAGGGGCATTCTGCAGTGCTAGTGTTGTGACTGTGCACTTGTTCCAGTGTGTGATATCTGAGCAGCGAGTCGTGTTCAACAAGAAACACAAAAGATCAGGGACAAGACTGATCTCTGCCGTTTGACCAATCACAGTGACGTTCAGCTCCATCAGTCTGTACGTGGACTCAGTGCTGGCACAGTAATACGTTCTTTGTTTCTGTAAAGCTGAAATCTGAATTGTTTAGACGTTGTCTGTCAGTGTAAATTAATAAGTCAGTGAATACGCCTCGAGGTTTTTAAAATCGCACAGCTTGCACAAGCGGAGCATTGTTAATAACTATGGTTTAAAAATCAGTTCATGTTGTTAGGTGTTGCATGGAAAGTAATTTGCATTTCAGTCTGGAGTACAGTGTAGCTGAACATAATCCTGTAGCAGTTAGCAGCACTGAACGCAGACTGTGTGAATACTTGAATTACCCTGAAGTTCCAGTTTAGCAGGCTTGTTCGACACCCAGATATCCTGAGCAGCCAGACGTTTAATTATACGTGACCACCTGGTTCAACACAGATCATCTAACAGCCATAGGAATAAATGGTATTGCTGCTTTAATGTTTAACAATTGTTAAAAACACAGGTCAGAGAACACCACATTGAAGCAAAGGAGCAACTGCTGGAACTTATTTTAATAAAAGATGAAAGAAGACACACTCAGACAACAACGAATTTGTATTGAATTTAAATGTGGTAATTTTAAAATGTGTTGTTTTTTTTAATGAGTCTAAATGATGCAGGTTTGTAACTTTATGAACTAACAGTAGAATTTTGTATCAATATTTAAGGTCTCACAACTGAGAGGCTTTGTTTGGTGTCACTAGTAAGAGCTTATTAATGAGACGGGTGTTTTCTTCATTCATCAGTGTACGCGGCTCAGAGCCGATAAGGTGCTACCAGGTGCGTTTGCCAAGATAAATATTCACTGCTGCCAGCTTTGTGTGTGTGTGTTTACAGCAACTGGTCAGAAGTCAGACGTTCCCTCCATCGTTGGACTTCAGAAGCAGATAGGTCAAAAGGTAAGGAACAGATTCTTCATTTAAAGTGCAGTTGCTTCAGGAGCCTCTGGCTTTGTGCTGTGAGATTTGAACGAGACCTGGTGTGTCTGCCGCACACAGCTCAGTTCACTGGAGCTCTGAGGCAGTGTCCAAACTGGCTGCTGGAGACACGTACAACACAGAGGAGAGTGCATCCATGGCAGCACACACGGCCACAGATAACAGGCTTAAGAAAAGCCTGAGAAGTATTAAGACCGCTAACTTTTTTTTTTTTTTTTTTAATCACTTTCCCAAACTGCTCTAAGTCAAAGTCCTACTAGACACGGACCACCAGCTAACTTGACTTCAATTCTTTGGACGCACCATGTGTTTCTGACTGAGCTTTAAAAGCAGAGCACAGAAGACACACGGATCATGTCTCTGCCACACTTGAACTGGTGGGTGGCAGACAGCATCTGAGTCATATGAATTATTTTTTCCGGTTTGATGATGTTTCAAGGTGTATGAGGTGTGTGGGAAGGTGTGTGAGGTGTGAAGAAGGGGCAGAAAGCTTCAGTCATTGTGTCTGTAATGTTTTCTATGATCCTTGACAACTATCTGTGATTGTCTTTCATACAGTTCAGTGAGAGCAGGCCTCTGCTGCATCGCTCAGTCTGCTGGTTAAACAGCTCTGTCAGAACACACACAACTTCAGAGCCTTGCTTAAGGGAACTTAAACAAGCCGCTGTTCAGTGTAATGCAGAGATCTGCACTTGCATATGTTGTTCACAGGCTGTTTTCTCATGGGAGCAGGATTCACAGCAAAGACTTCTGCAGTCTCTAATACTCTTAACATGCAAGAGCTGATTTTACTTTGGGCTGCGTGATGTGTGGTGTTGTAATTTTAGGATCAATTTAAATATAATCAAAAGATTAAAAAAGATTATGACATGAACACAGTTTAGTTTACTTCCTGTGTCAGCTGACCTGTGAGCAGTGTTGGACAGCATTACTTGCAGGTTGTGCGAAAAATGTGGGTGTGTTTATTTGTGTTTTAGAACATAACCACCATGAAACAATCAAAATAAAGATTTTTTCTCTGATTCACTCCTTTTTTCTCTTTCTACCTCGCTCAAGATAACAGTTCTGTGGGTTCTGTGGTTCTATAGACTTAGGACAAACAGCGCTTGTCGTCCTCTGCGGCTGACTCTTCAATGCCAGGTAATGTACCGAGGCATTTTTGATTCACACCAAAATTGCGAATAAAGGACATAGAACTGCTGTATAATAAGCCAATACAGTAACACATCAGCAGTGTGTGAGGCAGTGTATGCACCACGAATCAACAAATCAATACACATTCTCAGTTTAAGATTAAGCAACATGGGTTGCATTTAAATTAGTCTCAAGTTTAGATTTTAATGCTGCTTTGCTGCATGTACTCGCTCCTTGTCTGACTTTCCAGTCTTCGATGACAATCGAATACGAGCAACACATGTGTGCTACGCCACGTTTGAAGCCGTGATTGTATTTGTTACCGAAATGAAGTTCTCAGCACAGACCGTTTGACGCGTGGTGAATACAAGATTCTGCAAAGTTACTAGTCAGCATGCCTCCCTTGTTGGAAAGGAGAGTTGGAAGGACACGGGAGGGTGTGAGCAGCTGCCACTTTTCAGCGTAACTATAGAGGCTTAAAATCAATAGGTCATCAGAGACAAGTCCCATCAGTTTGGGAGAGCTAATAACACAAGCTGAGGTAAGTATGCGGCCGTTAAGTGCTTTTCGAGTCTGAAGTCTCAGGTGCCGAAAAAAGTCCAACACTCTGAGAGGCGTTCTGCTGGGAGGGAAGGCGAAAACATGTTAGGAAAGGAGCGCTAAGCAGGCAGCGTATTGCTAATCATTAAATATTGATGCGTCTCCATGGTAAACTGACAAATTTTAAATGCTGTTTATTAAGTACCTTCAGTTAGAGGAGCACGACGGAGCTTCACACACACACGTCGCGCTACTTCCTGTTACACTCCATTTACTTGTCACTGTCTCGGTATCTTCCCACTCAATGCTCGGCTGCTGTTTGAAATTTATGGTCAGTGTGGTCCATAAAAATGGCCGTCTGTGGCATTTATTTTTGATCGATAGCATGGTTAAATATTCTTTTAGCAGAATACACACTAACCTCACTGCTGAAAACAACAATATGTGCTAAAAACTGCTGTAGAGGACGAGTATGTAACGGCAATGTCATGTACACTGTGTGAAACTAAACAAAAAAAAAAAATTACTGCTTTTAGTCGTTCACTTTCATTATTCAAAACTAATTTTTTCGCAGACAGCGACAATTTTTGGCACTCAAATTAGAGATGTTATTATCAAAACAGTTGCAAACTCATTCAATAGACTACTCTAATAAGTTTGTAGCTATAACTCAGGAGGAGACAGTGGAGTTTGTCAAACAAACAGACAGGGTTGTTCAAACAGTATTTGCTGCCGTACAGACGTGCACAGGCAGAACGGAATCAAAATCAAAGCAGCAAACTCAGCGGCTGGAAAATGAAGCCAAAGCGGAAGTGAAAACACATGGCAGTTCCTTGAATGTCCACTTGAGGCCGGCTCCAAAACTGAGTCAACGTTTCATGAAGCTTAGTCGTACTTAATTACATTACAAGTACCAGGGAGTAAAAAGTTTTCAGTCCAAGTTTTCAACAGTTTTCAGTCCAACGTGGTGGAGGTGAAGCTCTGCTGCTACGAACTGATGGAACAAACAATTAGCTTTTACTTCTTATCAATATATGCTGTTTGACCGTCGCAAAGAGTATAGACACAGAGATAAGAGGACGAAGATGAAACTGTGGTGCTTTTAAATAACTTTCAGTCCAAAATGCTAAAGTTCTTTGCTAGTACCTTAGCAACATTTGCTAATCTTAGCATTCATTCAGTATTGGATTGTACAGTCTGTCAGCTATCCAACTGGTGCTAATTAGTGAGTGTATTCATTACTTGAAGTTGATATTTACTGTTAAGTTACTGTATGTATTAACATTTATCAAGTAATGGAAATTTCTCAATGTCGTTTAACATTAAACATTAATTCCGTTAATGCATGACTTCTTATTCATGGTCTGTCAGCTAGCCTGCTACATGGGTGAGATAACCATAATTAGTGTGTTGATCTATTATGCAGTGGATATTACATAATAGATCAAATACAACTGGATGTGTTAACATTCATCAAGCACCTGAAATTTGTGCCGTTTAACATTAACAGTAAGTTAGCAGTGCAGTTGGTGTTTTCAGTAAGTTAGCAGTAGCTTTAGCTCGGTGAGTTTCAACCCTCATTTTTCTCCAGTTCCACCTTCTTGTCCATATACGGTCACTTCTGATTCTCAAAGAACAAGATGCAGAACAGTCCACAAACTAACGGGTTAAATCACAGTCGTTACGTCCACTTTTTCTATAGAGTCTATGAAAAAAGCTTGTGCTGGATGGTTATAGTGCGGTGGAATGTTTGGTACAGTTGAATACAGGATCATACAGGATGAATGACAACAAAGTCTCCTCTCCGATATGTCCAACTGCTGACTGTGTGCAGATACATGGAAGAATAAGGCAGATGAGGGAGGAACCTACTGTTGAGTGCTGGCAACAACTAACAGTGACTGGTAGACTCCCTTGACTCTACTTATCATGGACGGATGGAGCTTATCCCAGCATGCACCGGGCAAAAAGCCAAAAAAAACTGTTAGGAGAAGTCACCGTGCAGCACAGTACTCATGAGCAGTAACACAAACATGTTATCAGTCAGAATAACACCAGCATAAAGAGCCTCCAGATGACGTGTAGCAGTATTTCCATTTTATTGTACTTCATACCAGTGGTCCACATTTCAGAGGCAAAGCTACTTTTTACTTCGTACGATTAATCGCACAGCTATGCAAAACTGATTGATTAGTTGAATTGTATGTAGATATAAAACACTGTATAAATGGGGCCTCTTGAAAAAACAAAAGAAATTTAAAAACAAAAAAAGCTAAGTCCAGCTGCTAATTGGATCTTAGTGTTCATTGTCATTGCAATATTGAACAATGTTATGGCACATTGAAAATGTAGTACCTGATTGCAACTAGATGCTGATCCACTTTGTTTGTATTTTTCTCTCAACGTACTAAGTCAAAAATG
>JAPQRN010000007.1:982187-992254 GCA_037367275.1 Coranthus polyacanthus
TCAGAATGCAGAAATCTAACACAATATCAGAGTTTTTCCTGGCTCAAAATGAGGCAGAGGTAGTACCATCCTGATCATGTGGAATGTGCCTTCGATTAGCTTAAGCATTTTACAAGCGACTAATAATTATATAGTTGAAGAAAATAACAATTTTCACAATAAACCGGTTTTACTGTTACTTTATCAAACAAATACCTCTTCAAACTTAGTGAATATATGCCGTGGTTGCTGCGACCACAGATTTACTGGTTGTCTCTACCCTACAGTCCAGACACAGAGCAACATTTGTTGGAAGTCTTGAAGAAACAAAGGGATCAGTGTGGTAAACCCTTTGACTTTCAGAGTAATGCAGCAACTGCACTTACAAATGACAGAAATTCACTGAGTGCAATGCTTGTTAGAAAATGGTGTTCTCCATCAAAACCTCCATCTGAGTTTTGTTGAGAGCTGGATGTGGCACAAGGGACCATATTTGGACAAAAGGGGCAAAACTTTCTCTGTTCTGAGAGTCTGTTCTCTGACCCTCTGTAAGTCTATGGGAGCCAGGGCTTTTTGGAGCCAACCCCAGCGGAGGTCAGTGGTTTTACAACTTAAGTAACTTCTGCTTCATCTTGGCTTCATTTTGGAGCCGAGGTCCCTGCTTTTGCATTTGCACTGTAGGGGAGGGAGAGTTGGGGGCATTCAGTTGGTTGCAATCTCCAAATTCAACACTAGATGCAACTATATCTTACACACATAGTACACAGTACTATATTTAACGGGATATCTTATTTTAATTTGCAAGTAGAGAAATCCATCGGCTGTTTCTAGTCCTCCTTTACAGCACATTTCGACAAAGACTGAGGTTCAAATCGCCATGTGATCTTTTGGGCAGATCAGCCACACCTGCATTAGTCTAACTACATGTGACAAACTATACAACATATACAAGCGTCCTTCTTCCAGAACATCACTCATTTTCTGTTCATGTGTCCTTGGTGGAAGGCAAGCCTAGCAATTACCCAAGCACACGCCCAGTGGCAAAGTAGTCTGCTGTAGAAAGGTAACTGAATGTCAGCGGTATTCATGACGAGGTCCTGTCCTCTTTTGTCTCAATTGCTCACAGATGTTCCTCCCCTCAGATCCCGCAGTTTAACATACTGTAAATAAAAGGGTTGGCTGCACACGAGTCAGTAAATCTGAAACATACTACCGGATTGTCAATAGAGCCTGAAGCCTGGAGACGACTGGTGCCAAAGAAAACACGCACCATTTGATTTAACATTTGCAATGAGCTATCAGAGCGTGCGGCTCAGGAGCCACTTGTGCTGCTGAAATGTGTTTGCAGTTGTATGGGCAGGATGATTTATTAGCACATGACTTATTAATGAGCAGCAGGGGATAAAGTAGCTAAAGCAAAAGAGTCATTCTAGTTTCAGATTACAGTACGTTCTAAGATGTCATTTTTGATGTCATGTATCAAAAGTGGAAGTCGTACACCCAGAGTCTGAACACAGCTGGAGCTCGCCTTACTTTAACATTATTAAAGCTTACTTCAAAAGAAACTCCCTTCACTTTTAATGTAAAGCAGATCTTGTGTCAGCAACAGAACATTAACTAAAAATATTTGGTATTCGGCACCGGTACACGGAATCCAAAACTGACTTACACTATGTGCAGGTCAAAAGAAATAAAGCGTCTTACATTTGATGTAAATCTCATTACTGTGTCTGTGTAACTGTCATTTGTAGGTGCAAATCAAAGACTCAGTCATGCAAATAAAGGATCCTTAGAAAAGTGGAGAGGGGATTTAACCATCTTAACATCTTTAATGCATATGCTGTATGGAAATTGCAAGTGTCACAAGTGCATAATGTACCATTCAAACTAGTGTTTAATAAGAAAACGTTTACACATATTTTGAATTAGCTTACTTCAGCACGTCTAGTATAAAGCAAAATACATTCATGCTGTATATTGAACTTCAAAAAGGCGTTTAAACGTTTAACATCCAGCCCTAACAATAAGCGGTAGTTCCATGGGTTAGTGTTATAACGCAATAAGTATATGACCAAAATGCATGTATTAGACTTCATTTGAAAGGGAACATCTTCTAGCATCAGTGTTTAACATGTGGATAAAACACAACCTAAACTCCATCAGTTCAGACACGGCTCAAATGTAACCCTAACCCTGACCCTGACCCTTAAATGGGTCGCTGGTGACATTAGTATATATTCTATGTCTGGGGGATTTCTTGATCTTGCAGATTGTTATTAAGAATCAAAGAGCAACTGACAGAACACTGATGACAACAGCTTGTCTGTGCACAAACACAAGTCCAATGCAGAGATCCTTAAAGTAAAGGACTTAACTTCCAGAAATAACAGTGACTAATAGCTTACCAGAAGCAACGCTAACTAGTGCGCATTAAGAATTGACTCAGCACAAATCGCATGTTCATTGAACGATAATACAAGTAGGGCATATCTGACTGTTCTCTGGCTCTAGCTTGAAGCCCTACTAAAAAGAAACAATTAACACGACTACTAATGAGACAAATGGACCCTTTTAAGTGACAAAAAGCTAATGGGGCCTCGTAAGGCCTGGCATATCTAACACTTCCACAGAGAAGACTGTACTGAGATATGTGACAATGAGTGGGAAGAAATATTTAATGATATGTAACAACTATTTCACTAACTGCTTTCTCAGATTTCCTCTTTTTTTTGTTCCAGTGCAAACCCTCTTACAGTGAAAAGATGGTGCTTGAAAGGCATCGACACGGTTATTTTGACTTCTGGCCTTTTTGCATATGTACCTGTAAAAAAAGTGAACAGTCAAACGGAGACTTGGAAATGTCTATTTAATTCATCTCCATTCCCAGATCAATTAATTTTCAATTTCTTTACTGATTAATGAATTAATTTTACATCAGTCACCTTCGGAATTGACTAATTGTGTCTGCTCCACTTTGGTTCACACATGAATAGGAACCATTTCAATGTCATTAGTTTTTTTGTTTTTTTGCTTAATATGTTTGACCACCTATAGTAGAAGCTTTAACGTCTCTGTGGACAGTTTTCTGTCTTCTTCCAGAGTAAAAAGTGAGGACAGTTTGGTCCAAAGCCACTTTTTCACAAAAAACAAATCAGTCCTTGAAATGATTTTTCTAAAGTGTCTTGCTTCCAAAATAGAGTAATTTTACAAAAATCAAACTAACTTCTATTGTTAGCATCCTATTTAGAAAGTGTGTAAAGACAGTAGAGCATTGCTGGCACAATCACAATAATGATGAGAGCCAACCTTATAATTATTGAACTCATTCCATTTTGTCAAATGCTAAAAATTACCATATTCCCTCTGCAACATCAAGAGATTTGTTTTGTTCGCTCGGCATCTCATCGGCTCGGGGAAGCTTTTCCCATCACGGTTGCCATCTACTGTGGATGGCGTCTGGGTTTGTGCTGCCGAGGCCTGCCTGAGCAGACCAATAGCTGCAAATTGACAAGAGGCCAGCTAAGCCCCTCGGTAGAGTCCCGCCCTGATTAATTAGAGCCATGGAAGATGGGAAAAATATGTGAAGCTTAGTACTTCTGTAATCCTTCTCTCTGGAGATCATGTGCTCAGAGCTTGACCAAGCAATATACAATGAAGAAGAGTTGGGAATGCAGACAGTGCAACCCCGCTGTGTTTATTCAGATTTTTTATATTGATCTCTACTCTATCTCTATCACCAGCAGAATTAAACGGAGGTAACTTATGTTCCTTGGACGGAGAAGAAATGAAAAATGACTGTAACTCTGATGGTATTACATGAAATGAACTCTGCATGTAGTATTTTCGGGCAAACCCCAGGAGAGTCTGGCTTTGTTTAGCAATCATACTATTTATGCGGAACCGCCTGCCTTTAATAAAGTCATTAAGCTCAGTGTTTGCGCTGAGCTTTTTTCTGTCTACTCTGTCAGTTTGCGAGAAGAAAAAGCATATAATCAAACCAACAGGCCATAAAAATGACTACAACAGGCATAAAAGAAAAGAGAAAACACAACGAGGCAGTGCTTGTAACAGACACAAATAAGAGCCGTAAAAAAAAGTTATTCGCTATGTGTGATAATAAGAAACAATAAATCTTATCTGTGACATTAACATTGCACTCAGCAAGTTGCATAGCTAAAAACTGTTACCCAAAGTTGTTTGACCTGCTTGTCTTTGTTGTTCCTACTCAATTTTCCTGTGCAGTGTGGAATAATCATTCACATGTGGCTTTTTTTTTTGTGGTTTCACCCACAAATTCATCAATTTACCTTAAGCGATGGCTTGTAAACAACTGAGACTGGGGATTATGACTAGTTATGAGTGAAGTTACATTCATCCCTTCAGTATCTGCAGTTGTTTTGTGCCACTGTGGGACAGACTATCAACAGGCAGAACTGTTTTATAGCATTATTAATTCAATAGAGAGCAAAGCCAGGAAGCTATTCATGGTCAGTTTGAGTCCTTTAACTGCCACACACTTTTCATTAAGGTCTTCGTCACTGCTCTGGGTTAGGGTTAGGTTCACTCAGGCTGCCATCTCTGCTGTTCAAACAGCATTCAAGAAGTCCACAGCATCCACCTGTAGGTCCTGTGAGAAGGGTCATGATCCTACACATCATCACTCCCAACTCGTCACATATTGTCGATAACACGTCAATAAACACGGCATGAAAAGGGACATGAATCCTGGTCTCCTGTGTCCACAACCTTCAGTATTCCACCACAACCACCAAAGTTTTTGCTACTTCACAATGTCGCCTGGTACATGTCATCAATTTCCAATGTCAAAGGACTTATATTGACTTCTTTCTGGTTCCCTGCACGTCGATATTGCTGCTATAGGGGAACCCCGGGCGTTGAAAACTGACACCAAAGGATCATGACCGAGCGACAGAATGTGACGACTTGAGAGTCAGAACAGACTCCTGCTGTTCATAAAGCATTCCGGTGCTTCATTGTACTACTGTACAGGCCTAATGTCAGCACTACTGTAGTTATAGTCCACACTCACTAGCAAGTTAGTAAAGAATGACCCTTTATATGAGGTGAACATATGATAAGTCATTATTTTTAATATCTCACTACCTTTGCATTCATCATTCTACAACGACAATTACCCACTTCGTGGAGTTGGCATCCATACAATCAGCAGCGTCTGAAGGTCCACCTCTTCAACTGGCTTACGGTGTAAAAATGATTAGATCCTATATAGTTGACTCAAAATATCCCACAATGCATTGTGAAAAGTAATGACCACTGCATGTACACACACATGTCTGAAATGTCCATTTACCGCTCACTATCGAGTGACCTATTCAGTGTTTATTACAGGGAGGAGTGAATGAGTGAATAAGGGAGTGATTTCAGACACAACCCATGATTTTTACAAGGAAATTTCTAAATGACAGTAAACAAGCCTCTGCCCGGAGCACTGAATGCCAGTGATAGACTTCCATACTTGTCATCACACTCCAGTCAGTCCTTAGAATGTACTGAAGTTCTACACCCAGCTGTGGTACTGAGAGATGGTTTAATGCGTCTCCTCAGCCTCCTGCTTTGTCATCAGTCTCCTTTCTGATCTTCAGCAATGAACTCCCCACTAGGAGGGCAATAACTCCCATTGACTTCTGTTTCTGTCATCTTGGCCGGCTAGAATTACTCCTCAGATCTATACGGAGCATGACCCTGAGAAGTGTTTTCAATTACTTGCTGCTGGTGTCGACCTCTTGTGCTGAGCGTATTGAAATTGAACACCCCAAACTTTAAACAAGGCTGCAAAGTTACGTTGTGCCCTCTCCGTCAACAACATGAAATTACACATTTTACAAATGCCTCATAATGCTATGCATGGTGAAATGTTCTTCAGAGCTCAGGGAAAGCACTTTGGACCACGTTCAGGTCAGAGACGGCAGTCTGAAAGCTGCCGCTAGATTCTAATAGTTCACATTTTTGGTGGGTTGTATGGAAGTCGAGCTGTGTGCTGTTTTCATACAGGCAGCGTCACACAGGTCATGTGTCAAAGACATGGCTGTAATCACGCTTTATGCTACGGACTGACTTATAGAGAGTGTTTACAACGATACTCGAAGCTCTACACTGTATACATTAGATTCCAGAAGATGAATGTAGGTCACATGGCAACTGTCCATCTGTGGTAGTGATGTCAAGTACTTCATCAATGACTGGGATTTTCTTACTTTCTTTTAAGCAACTAGAATAGTGTAAGCTGAACAATATAGTTTAATTAGAACACAGTACATTTCAGGCTTTATATACTTAAGTTGCACAAAGCAGCAGCTTGCAGAAGCGTATAGAGCTGCACAATTTGGTGGAAAAGTCATATTGTAATTGGGATTTTGATTTGTTGGTTGTTGTTGGTTATGAAAGAAAAAACCTACATTACTCATTTAGAAATGTCAAGTCAAACGTACAAATTTAAAGTAGCATAAAAAATAGGAGATTGTGTTTATTTTTTTTCCCATTTTTGCAATTATACTCACCCTAAATCCTCCTAAATCCGGACCATTTGCAATTGTACAATTGCACAGGCTCATATTACTATTACAACTACGATTTGATTAATTGTGCAGCCCTAGAAGCCTATTGCTGAAATATACAAAGAAATGACTGATAGTGACAGGTACCCACAGAAGTGAAGCACTTGGAGATGAAGAGAGCACAGCGAGATGACTTCATTAAAAGATCATCAGTCACATTTTAGCCGTTCATAAGGGTGTTCTTATTAGGGCTGTTCGGGGGCGATATGGGCTGGATTTCTGGATCAATAATGTGAAAATGTGAAATGATAAGACTGTGGAATCATTTGCGTAATATGTCAGAAAATGGAGCCAGTAAGAAAAGTTTTGTCTGTGGAGTAAATTACACAACTCTCCACGGGCGACAGAGTTTCGTGCTGTTTTTGAGGAAGTGGAATTATAGTATATGCATGATAACAATTTATCATGCAGCATGAACACAGTCAGAAGAAAGCTACTTCGTAGATTTAAAGAAAAATGGTCAAAAGATAATTTTGTTTTAAAATTTTAATTATTAACATATATTCAAATCAAGCACAGTTATGGCCCTTGTGTTACGGTTATGGTCCTTCCTCTGGAATTTGAAGTTGGCAAATATAAAAAAATCACCAGGAGGAGAACAGGTTATGTGAATTTTTAATGTCTTATACTTGCTTATACTGCTGCCTTGGTTTGGGTTTGTTTGGTTAGTATTAATTGTAATCCATGTTGGTATTCTGGCTCTGTTTTTTGATGATTATTTGTGTCTGTATACATAACACATGATAAAATCAATCAATCGCTCTCATAAAATGTGGAAAATGAAGTTGGAATAGTGATCTAAATGTGGCATTTCTTCAGTTTCGATCAGCTGTTTGTATAGTAGATGTGTCTCTCTAAAGATTTGTCCATTGGTCCCCATTAAGTTTAAAACATTTTCTAATCTCAAGTTTGGCAGAACTGTTCACTTACAAGGATGAACTGAAAAGGTTTTGGTGGCCAAAGGTCAAAGATTAAGGTAACTGTGATGTCACTTAACACGTTTTTAGGACATAACTCTACATTTCAGATTCTTGGATTCCCATCCCAGAGTGACTGTGTTTTCCATCCCTGGAATTATATTTTTCTTTTCTCTTTTTTATATCATTATTGTTGTGGGATATTCCATGTTTCAATATGTATTTTCATTATTTAATCTGAACAATTTTTCATTTGTGTACCTGTTAACACTTTGGTCAACATGTGTTTTTATCTATCTTAGTATCAGTATATTCAGTATATGTACTCTGCTTGTAACATATCTAAATACAGCAGAGTACAGTAATGCTGTGGATTTGGCATCGTTTTTATGGCTTAATGTCTTCTGTGGCTCGTCCACTCATTACTCAGACCAAATGAATCCCCACTGTAATTTAGAAGACAATGGTCAAATTCTTCTGGAAATGAGTCAAACAGTCCTTCAAAATAACCTCTGTGTGACCTGTACAGAATTAAGAAAACATTTCTAACCACCACTGTTTACTTGGCGGAGGTGTGCGATTGCTGTCCCAGTGTCTCAGAGCTATTATAGCCTCAGCTGGAGCAGTGACATGTTGTCAGGGGTGACGGCTTCGCTCTTATGTATTGTATTGTGTAAGGTGTAAACTCTGCTCACATTGACATGCAGCAGCAGTGAAAGTTCACAGCCCCCGCCCCGCCCCGTCCCTCTCTCAGGAGTCCTTGCCCTCGGCCATGTGCGACAGCGCTGTGCTAGGCCGGGCAGGACGTTCCCATCAATCACACTTAAGAGAATGAAGTGTGGATGAAGGTAGTGATGCGGCAGCGCTCGTGTTAATAGCCTTGAAAAGTCAGAGCCTGCCAGCCCTCACCACCTCCCTGCTGTATCAGTGATGGCCAAAGCCCAGGCCTCCAAGGAAAGGAGGACCCCTGCCCACAGAATACTGGGGAGGTGAATCATGGAACATTCCAGAGATAGGCCACAGTGTCAGTGAACTGCTATCTCACCTTAACTAACCCGCACAGTTCATGCAAGTTGCATGATTCATATAAAGCACATCCAGAGACATGGTACTGAACTGTGGAGTTAGACTGTGTAGACCTCCACCAGGCACTGGTGACCCATTTAAGAGTGACGGTTATGGTTATATAGGGGCCATCAGCCATCTCCTGAAGATACACCCTATCCCTAACCCCAGCTTAAGGTTAGGGTTCCTAATGGCCGACAGTGATGAGCAGAATATTTAGTTTGGTCATTAAAGCTGACAGCTGAGACACATTTACAGCCCAGTTTTTGTGTTTGTTGAAACCTGAATTTATATAATTATCAATTTTGTAATCGTTTAATTTTGGCTGGTGGTGATTTACCACCACTTTACAAAAGACGTGATTACTCGTTTTCCAAATGTGTACATTTTCTCATTTTCAAGGTACAAAGCGTTCCTTTGCTATACTTTTGAAGTTCATAACTTATAAAAATAAAGTTCAAAGCATTTATTATCCAACACTACTCCTTTCAACCTGGAGAGAAGAGATAACGTGCCTCCGGTTGTAGAGGAATATTTCACGTCGACATCCTGGCACAAAGCCGAACATCAGATATGAATTCCACCTGTTAATCTCCATCAGAAACATGTTTCTTTCTTCGTTTCTTCTTGCTTTTTACAGTCAGATGGACAATCACAGTATGGAATGCCAGCTCCAGGCCTCATCTGATTCCAGAATAGCCTGTTACTTAGTTCTGTCCAACAAGCCATGAGTAACTCCCTTGGATCTCTACAATAAATCTAATGTCAAAGTTGGTATCTGTGCCTTTTGATCTAACAGTTGTGGGATTTGGCAACGTGGACGCACTTCAGACAACTTCAGGGATTGTATCTCTGTCTTCCACTGTCGGAATAAAACTCACGAGTGACGAAATAGTTAAAAGACCTTTATGTATGCATATTAGTAGGTTGTGTACAGTACTTGCTACTAAATGACGAAACCCAAAAAACTACCAAAGATCTTCATAAACAACAAAATCTCCACTCAGACATTATGTGGATGCCACCTGGGTTTAGGTAGAAAGTAAGAAATACTGATCAGCAGTTTATACTAAATGTTGCTGGTCTGACACTCATAGAGCCCGAGGCATTCTGCCACACTGCTCATATAAAAAACTACTCAATCTGAAGATGCTATTTGAAAAAAAGAGTATTTCAAAATAAATGTCTATCAACCAAACAACAGTACATTATTATTAATTATTACACGACTTGATTGAATAGTGAACTGTGATTGGTTAATGATTGCATTCTACGGCCTGTTATTTCTCTAGTACAGAAAAAACATTCTACACATTTGAAAAGGCAGCAATTTACGAGTTTCTGGGATTCAAATAAATACTGTTATGTAAATAAACCAAAATAAATATAAAATACAAGATTCAATTCAAAAAAATCGATTTTTTTATGGATGTGAGCCAACAGTGACAAATATTATCTAATGAGCTATGGTTCATGGATGCAGCCCAAAAATGGAGTTAGCTGACATCAG
>JAPQRN010000007.1:1009353-1030272 GCA_037367275.1 Coranthus polyacanthus
TTTAGTTTGATAGGAGTGGCTAATCACAGCAGCGAAGACAAAAAAGTTCCATGAATCCATCGTGTGAAACGCAGAAATCTAAGTAATACAATCATACCCACATGGGATCATCTCGTTTTAAGACAATAAATAATAATTACAGAAACACATATTACCCTGCCCTTATTCCTTATCATTTGGCCAAATTATTTTGGCACAAATATAGTTTTCCCCTTAGTTTCCAGCAAAAGGATAATCAGATTTTTGACTCAACCCTTTGTCATTTCTCTAAATTTCCATGCCAACCACCCTCGTCTTGCACTTAACAGATAGCACTCCCATTTCACCCAATGTGGCTTTCTTTGCTTTTCCTCTTCCAGGCCCAGTGTGAACTCATCATAAAACTGTCATCCACTCCAATTTTCTGGTCTCATGTTGGTCAATATTTTAGCCAGGCGCTTTCTCCATCTTCAACAACTCTCCATAGGAACCTTATGAAGTTCCTTCCCCTCCACTCAGTCGGCCACGGAGCCCCTCGAGCCACTGATCGAACTGCAATCTCCCTGTTCAAACACAGCTGCATCAATGGGCTTTTATCATACCCCCCCACTCCACTCTACCCCACCCCACCCAGCCTCAAACCTTCCCCGGATACAAAGATATGCACAGCTGCTGCTCTGTTGCCCAGAAACGGAATGTCATTTCAGGAATACCCCCCATTCCACAAACAGGATAGTGTTACAGGAAGCACTGCAAACAGCCTCAGCCTCCAAACTTGATTTTCCCATTTGAGCCTGAGCACTTGATACTGCTCTGATGCATCCATTTTAAGGGGCCCCTTCCTTCTAATGAGAGTTCACATGTCACTTAAATTGCAGAGATACGATGAAAAGAGTTACATAATTGCACCTTTCCTCAAGGAAGACCACACCATTATTGAGTTTTCCGTATCGTTTTTCCATCACTAGAGACTGACCCAAACCCTCTGTTCAATCAATGCATACTGAGTTATAAGCTCTGCCATTTAAAATCACATTATTGGATGTGGCTCATTCAGTTGGAGTGTCTTACCTGAAAGCCTACTAACAGGCATTTTGTTCATCTGATGCCTAAAAGCACCCGAGAAAATCTGCGAGACCTAAAATCAAATCCATCTCCGGAAAGATCGCTTCTAACACAATCCAATTACGAGGAAATCGTGATGACACTGTACATTTCTATAAACCATGGATGCAACGTAGGGCTGCAACCAATGATTGTTTTCATTGTAGTTTGGTAAAATTAATCGATTACTGTCATAAAGGATGAAAGAAACCAGGAACATATTCACATTTACATTTACTGCGTTCAGATAATTTATATTTTTCCCACAAAATCACTCAAATCGATTCATTGATTAACAGTTGCTGCTACAAAATAATGTCACTATTTGTGAACTAAAAATCATTTCAGATAATTTCTCCATTTTTAGTGTTCTACCTCCATGGATTAGTCTGTGGCGTGAAGGCTTTTTTTGCTGTTATTTGAGTAAAAACTCAAATTTGATCATTTTGGATATTATTGCAATATTTAGACTATAGCTGTAGAAGAAGTACTCACTGATTACACACATTCCACAAGCTCCTGCAGGATGAACTGCATTAACCAACCACTTTTATGGCTGACAGAGTCTAAAGAATGACTATAAACTGACTTAACTAACAGTAATGCTACAAGTTGGAGGTCGACTGATAGTGGATTTTTAAAGGCAGATATAATAATAAGTTGGAGCAGGAAAAAAATCAATAGACATTTAATCAACTGATATCACTCGTGAAAAGAAAAAAAAATAACACTGGAAATGAACAGTCTTTGACTTTAATATAAAGTGAATAAAGATGAATTGAACATCTTCAAAGAGATAATAAAATAAAATAAATAAAATGAATCTGGATCACAAAGCAATTAATCAATACATTTGAAACTATCAAACTAACGTTAGCTGAGTCTAGGAGAGATGCTTATTGTTGCAGCTATTAGTTTTCCTTAAAGTCGGTAAATCCAGTTGAGAAGTCTGTTTTTAAAACATCCTACCACCCACGGTGCATCATTCTCTGTAAAATACTGTATTTACACTGGTTCTGGACCCATTTAAAAAGAGTAGTTGACTGGGGAAGTTTGGACGGCGCTGTTATTTATTTATTTCATCATACGATTCCTCTACCCCTTATTAAGACGGTCCACTTTCGTCCACAATATAAGGACAATCCTTCATCCCTAACCTCTGACCCGAAACCAAGTGCTGTCCGTGCCTTGGTTCACAAACACTGACTCTATGCATATCTGTGGTTTGCAGAAACACACAATGCATTTTTTTTCCCCTGGTCACTGGGTTGTCGAACATCTCTTTTATTCTACATTATTTATAGAATAAGAACATTTCCATATTATGAAAAGTTAGTAGTTAGTAACTCTGTAGGGAAAAACTAAAGTCATGCCATGGGAAATGGCCTAAGGGAAAAAAGTCAATTTACTATCTTAATTGGTTTGTAAGGCTTATTTTTTTATTGCTTCATTAAGCCAAATACCCTTCTTTAGCAGTAAAACTCCCCCACCCTCTAATAGCTAACACTTTATATCATTTGGCATTGTTTTGAGTAGAAGACAGCAGCGATAAAACAGATTGTACCACAGGGTAAGTGCTGAATCACGTGCTATTTTTCCACTTCTGTTCAAGAGACTA
This sequence comes from Coranthus polyacanthus, assembly GCA_037367275.1. NCBI lineage: Eukaryota > Metazoa > Chordata > Actinopteri > Kurtiformes > Apogonidae > Coranthus > Coranthus polyacanthus. Next base: position 1,012,055 of record JAPQRN010000007.1, read on the forward strand.
ACTGCTTCAAATTGGGTCCAAATATTCTAAATAAATGCAGGAGGGTGGCTGGGGTTCTCCCTTATTAACCTGACAGGTATTTTATATTCTGTACAGTTTGAGGCTTTTCTGCAACAGGGAGCTGGCATTTAAGGCCCTCCAGAGGCACTAAAGCCATCGGGCGAGTAAGAAGAGCCATATCCGTGAATGAACTAATTAAGCTCCTCAATGTCCTCAGCAAAATGGTGCCCTGAGATTGTTCTCCACAATAGTAGTAATGAGAAAGAGAGAGGGAGAGACAGGAGGGTAAAAACATGGGAGAAAGGAACAGAAAACGCAGAAGCTCCGAGAAGGAGAGATTAGCGTGACGAGGCATGTGAGATGAGATTGGAACTTCCCCGTCCTGGACAAAGAGAACGTTACATGTTTTTTGCATGCAAGGTCCGTTTTCGGCCCTCTTTGTTTTTCCGCCCTCAGTCTCAGCAAAGCTCATTAAAGTCCATAAACAATGTGAGATGCGCTCTCTAATGAGCAAGTGCCTCTGAAAAAAAAGGCTTCTGTCCTTGGGAAGCTGGCCATGTCAGCTAGCACTGTATCCAAAGCCAGTCTCATGCATCTTTAGGACTAACAACCGGCCCATTCTCACCAGAAAAAGAGATGGTCTGGCTCGTTTGTCTCCTCAATCAAACCCTTTTCATTGTTCTCTCATTTCCTGTCCTCTATTTCCCATGGAAATTATCTCTCACTTAAGTCCTGACAGGGAGGGCAGAGTCATTTCAGTTATACTTTGCAGGGTGAAAATCTTGACACAGTGATTAATGAAGATTTGAGACTTCCCTCTCTCTGCTCCTTTAGGTTTGTGTCCAAGGAAGTGGGAGTTGACAGAGTCCCAGGGGGGTTTCTATAGCACAGGGTGGCTAACTAAGTGATCTGCTTGGCTGCCTGCGGAGCCGAATGAAACAGCACAGTCACGGGCTTTCGGTGTGTTAGGTAATAACAGGCTACGCTTTCTTTCTTTCAGAGAGAGAGAAAAACATTCGGAGAAACAAACGGCGCAAAATGGAAGCATGATGTGGCATTTTGAGTTGCTCTTTGAGGCTGACAGTGGGTCAGACGCTGATAAGTGATCTACCCATGCCTCACTAGTCCCGGTGATGCTGAATAATGATAGCAGCAGCTGGAGATAAATCATTGTTATTCCACAGATACAAAATAATACTGGACCAATTTTCACAAATGAAGGTGCAGATAAGGTATTCATGCAACCGCGGTGTTAAATGAAAACGTGATATTCGGCTGAAGTCTATCTTAAGATGTATGTTCACTGGATCCATAATAACAAAGCATCTCATCATGGTACCTACTGCCTAATCACAAGGGGGTTGTTACAGCGTAGACTGGAGGATAATTTAAGTCTTCTAGCATGTTTATCCCCTGGGAGCATGGGTGTGCTCATGAAATTTAATGGCCATCTACCTTTTGGATTATGAGACACATTCATAATGCAGTGTTGACATTTTGGCCTGAGGAAGACTTTAAACAAAGCACTGAGTTCATCTTCTGGAGGACGTGAATAGGGATGGGAATTGTGGAATCCAAATCCAAACTGGAATCACAAACGGAACTGAGCGCCTCCAAGCTTATCAGCAGAGCTGTGTGGCTCTGTAGAGCAGACCTGTAACACTTACTTCAAAATCACTGTATCGCTCTTATTTGAGCAAATCACATAATCATCATAATGGCCGTATAATGGAAACTAACAGAAATGTCATATTTCATCACCATTTCTACATCATTTTCCACTGTTTTGAGCCTTGAATAATGTTCTCTTGCCACTAAACCTTCTTTCTGCTATGGTTTAATGGCGCCTGAGTGGAGATTTAGCACCACCAGCTGTTTGTCTATGTTTGTGTAACTACTGGTCACTTTTTTGAGACTCTCACATAATAAAATGGAGATGCACTCACACTGAGAAAATGCTCTTGTTTTTCCACGCAGAAATTTGATCAGGAGTCGATAAGTTAATCGATAAAAAGTGGACCGAGAAGCAGAATCGATGTTGGCTTTGGTATTAATAAAATCTTATCAAATCCCATCCCGAGACATGAATACGGGGTGCATATTTGATTTTGTTTTATTGGCTTTTGGTACCTGTGTACATTTCTGTGTCATGATGGCATTAAGAAAAAAAAAATCATCAAGTTGTATTTGCAAGGTCAAGAATGAACTGTCAAATTCAACACATGAGTTGAAATGAATTAGAAGCCTTAATACAGGTGGGCTCAATCCAAGAGTGTAATGTTCAAACAAATGTTCAATGTTCAAATCAAATCAAAAATATCAGGTGAACTTGTTCGCTGACAACTCTATCTGCAGTAGATGACCATGTGATATGAAAAATAGCCCCAGGATAAGAAGGGAAGTGGATGTTGCCTTGGGATTCTTCTGCAAACTGCTGTTTCAAAAGGTCAAGAAGGAACCTTTGAGCTGAATTATTCTTTGTCACTGGACATATCAAGTCCAAAGTGCACGGTACAAAATCTTTATCTCCATTAACATGCTGGACAGACACACCAACAAATATCTCTCTCCTTAAAAAAATTCCCCTCCTTCCTTCATTGAGCCTGTGATGCTTTTTAAGAGGCCTGCTCTCTCCCTCTCCCTCTTTACTAAGCTAAGCAATAAGTCTGCATACAGACTGACCGCATTGCTCAAAAAAAAAAAAAAAATTAAATAAAAAGTCCATCTTGATTGATGTCGACAAACTTGGCCGAGCTACACGTGCTCCAAATTCATTAAAACTCCAGCAAGGCAACATCTGGTCACAGATCTGCTCTATATCAGCATGATGTAGAAACTCAAAAGTTCTTTTTCAGTAGCAAACACATTCTATCAGCAGAGACATTTCCTGGTGCTGATTGTCCTAGAAAATGTTCTGCGTCTTCTCGCTTTGCTGTCGATGCTATCTCTGGAGACATTATCACTTTGTAAGTAACCCACATAGAGTGCACAACCTGCAACAAACAAACCTGTGTACAGAGGCAGGGATGCTGCAAAAACCAGCCTCTTCAAATGTCATATAGATATACGTATATATATATATATATATATATATATACGTATGTTTGTATTATGTCCTAAAGTCTTGTTTCCTGAAGCTAAAATCTGCAAGAGTGTAAAACTATATGACCCATTCCAAACAGTCTTTTTGCTCTTTTTGAGAATTTTCCAGAATGAATTCTAATTTTCTGGTTCTTATCCAACAAACTGACAGCCAGGGGATTCTGCCAAACTGTTAAGAGGGCGTCTGATTGTTTCCTTTCCAACATATTTAAGCGATTCCTTCATATTTCCATATTAACATGGAAATAAATTAAAAGTTGAGTGAGACCCATGATAATAACAAGGTGCAAACATCACTTTACAGCAGTTACACTCACTAGTCTGACCTCCACCTTTGCTTTTCTACCTGAACAACAGACTATTTCTTCTCTTTGCCCTGCACCAAAACTATGTTCTGCACAATTGCCCGAGTTAATTTTTTTTGGTAATTTGTGCCAAAACCCTCAGTTCCTTGAACGTCCACTTGAGGCTACCCCCAGAAGCGAGTCAATCCCCATAGAGCCCCATGTTAAAATGAACTTAACAGCAGAAATAAACATGTTTACAGCCCGGTACCAAAAAAAAAAAACAGTCTGGGTGTCTATAGCTAATTTAGCTAATATCATTGAGGAAAACTGTATGGGGTGAGCTTTGGTATAAGTTGTCTGTTTAAGTTGTAGTAAGGCTTAGACTTCTGCATAATTAAAGGCTGTGTCTGCTGTGTGGGCTTGATTGAAACTTCTGTGTTTAGAATAAAATGTATTTTCCCCCAAAAGAGACTGTTCTACTGTAGATGTGCTTAAGGAGTTACACTAACATTGCCATTAAAGGATGGTGTCAGGTAAATGTTTCATGAAGTGTACCAGTAATTGACTGTGACCTGGCATGTTAACATAACTTAGCTACATAATGTTAGCATTCTTTCAGTATTGGATATGTTGTCAGCTAGCCTGTTAAGTTAGGGCAGCTAGCTTTAATTAGTGTGTTTATACATTTCACAATGTTGACACTGCTGTCAACAAATAGAATTGTATTGGTTAATATTTGGCAATAGCTGAAATGACTCGGTGGCGTTTGTGTAAGTTAGCAGTGTGGTTGGTGTTTTCAGTAAGTTAGCATTAGCTTGGTGAGTTTCACCAAAGACAGTTGAGGGAAACAAAGGATCTTTGGTTTCACCCCTTGGTCTTCCCCAGCTCCACCCTCTTGTGCAACTATGACCAGTTCTGGCTCCAAAAAAAAACCCCAAGATGGTATGGGCCAAATTCCAGACTCGAAGCTTCAAAAGAGTAGTCCACAAACCAAATGCTGACTGTCACATTCGCTGTATCCGTTTCTTTTTGACAGTCTACAATAGTCTTCTTCAACTAGTTCTGTCCAGAAGAGTGGAGCATTTTTCCAACAACTTGTCCAACCAAATAGATATTGACATGCATGTGACATGACAAACTAGCAATGAATATCAATGATAATGCCATGAACCTCACTGTCAGAGGGGCCACTGAGCTACAAGTCTTTGAGGGCCCTATTGATCCGGGTATAAAGACTGAGCCCTCAAACCCTCGTGCTGACTCTTCTGAGCTCGACCCATCTGGTCGCCTGCACTGCAAGCCAGTATCAATCACAAGCAGCATGACACGCTCCCTTTGTTCTCGTAGTGTACACATATTTTTATCCTTCTGGTGCTCAGGCGGAGCACTGGTCCTTATTTGATATTTTCCTCCCAATGTGTTAACATGGAGAGATAGGAAAAGAGGGAAATTCTTTGGTAAGCAACTCCTAAGAACAGCCGCCGTCCAATCCTACGTTAGCAACCGTAACTAAGCACTGGACGCCAGTCAAGCTTCTAGAAGAAATGCAAATGCTGAAATGGTGTGAATATGGATGCTGCAAGTCTGACAGTAGATATCCTTGAAGTTTAGAGGCAGGTGTCGTATTTGTCATACTATGGATTAACCCGTGTGAAATAGATCACTCGGTGGATTTTACTTACTATATACAGACTCATTGAGGATTTTGCAGGTTTCTTACTGATGAGATGTAACGATTAACCGATGACTTGACTAGTTGTCAACTATAAATGAATTCATCTACTACAGCTATTTACATTTTCTGGTTTCTTTCCTCTATGACAGTAAACTGAATATCTTTGGGTTGTGGTATATAGACATTTGAGTTGGTCATCTCGAGTTTTTTCACCATTTTCTGATATTTTTTTTGAGCAGTTGAACAATTAATTGATTAATCGATGTGAAACGATACCAGAAATTTTTCAATTCTTGTTAATATCTAAGCAATTCAGTCGTTAATAGGGTTAGGGTTAGAAACTGATGCAAATACTATCTGGTTTCTTTACTCCTCTACGACAGTAAACCGAAAAGCTTTGGGTTGTGACCAAACAGGACATTTGAGGACGTCATCTTGGGCTTTGGAAAACACTAGTTGCCATTTTTTGCCTTTCCCTGAGATTTATAGACCAAACAACGAATTGATTTATTGATAAAACAGTTGACATATTAATCAACAATGAATATACTTGTTAGTTGCTGCCCTAGTTTCAACCATACAGTGTTAAACATTTAGTTTAGTTTAGATTGTTTATTTCAAACAGATAACAGTCAGTTCAACAAGACAAGTCTTAGCTGGAATATATGCAACAATTTCTCAAGATATAAATACTAAATATCCATGTCCAGAACGGTGCATGTCCGAAAGGGAGTAGGAAGAAGTAGGAAGAACATGTACGTGTCTCCCTTCTCGTGTTGTTTCACAGCAGAAGGGTGAAAGCTGAAACTGTTGGCATTAAATGAAATACTTAAAACCCTCCTGAGGACTCATAGAAGCTGATTGAGGATGTCGTTGATAGCTGTTCAGAAAAGAGCACTGTTGGCCAAAATACACTACGAATTGAAGGCAGCAAGTTTGCAGTCATTTGTATTCACCGATTCAGATGGCAGGACTTTAAATTTGGAGCATTTACAGTAAGCCATGCAGCACAAATACTGAAAGCAGCCAAATAATACAGAAGAGAAACTACAAACTAACAGAGCCAAGATAGGAGTGCCAAGAAAACTAAGAGCCTTCCTTTATCACCTGTCAACATTCATGCATCATCAACACAGTAAAAATCTGTCCTCGAACCAGGGCACAAAGCCTCGTGGTTTCTATTTCCATGCGTGCAGGGAATAATTTCTCAACTGTCAAAAGAGCAAAATAATTACAACGCTACAGAACTTTGCCGTTGCAGTGGCTTATTAAAGCAGCAGAGCGCTGCATTATACAAAGAAGCCGAGCAGATAAAACGAGACAGCTGTCAGTCAGGCAGAGTGGCTACTCATTTCACAGACGTAATCAGGCCATGTGTGGATAGAGCAAAAATTCTTGCTTCTGTGACAGTTTAAGAGCAAAGCGTTGTCTTATTTTTGGAGATTACTTTGTGAAGACAAACCACAAAAGCATCCATCGCAGAGGCTTATCATGCAAGGAGAGGATCTGTCTTTTATGATGCTGAGCTTTCATTTAACGCGCACGAAGATATTTAATTTAGCAATGGGACAGTAAAGAAAAGATCCAAGAAAGGTAATTCAAAGCTATGTTCTAGGCCATCGTCCATATATGGTTCCTTGTTTCTGTCCCGGGATTTACCTACTGTGTATGGTTTTCCCTAAAATAAGCCACAAATTTATAACAAATGACTTTAAGTCTTTTCACTTAAACAGAGATGAAAGACATCCAAAGCAATATTTTATATCACAATATATAATATATATATAATATGATCAATATCGTGATATACATTTTGTCTTTTGTGTTTGTTTTTAGCTTGTTTAGCTGAAACACGGGGAAAATATTCGGAACGTGATCAAAATGAGTAGTAAAAAAAATGTACAATTACATAAAACAGCAAAACAAAAAGGAAGATGAATATGTATATATTGATAATCCTCATTTTATCACCCAGCGCCTACATAATTATTATTTGTGGTTAAATACATCACTTTAATCCACTGGATTTCTTTTGTTTACATTGTCAGCAAAAATGCAGGATTTTTTCCCAATAATTATGAATGTTTTTCCAACACTTATGAAGCCAAAAATGTTACCAGATAACGAACAGGAATGACTCATATGTACTACATAAAATAAATAAAATGAAGTCATCGTGAACAATACTTTTACGTGAAATAAAACCCCAGGATGAAGTTCTTAGAAAACATTTCTCCATGTCTAATGTGATTACTGCTTTATAACATGAAACGGGGCTGCAGCGACAGAGAGGGAAACAATGAGGCCGGGCTTGGAGTGACATGGCGACCCAGAGGCTCCTCCTTGACGACACTTTGCATTGTGTTCCGCACCCCCCTTTCCCATCATCCACCCCTCCTCCCGCCTGCCGACCTCCACCTTTGTCTGCCTGCCGCGCGCTCAGCCACTCCTGGGCTTGTTGTTTTGGTTTTTTTTGTTTTCTTCTCACCACAATGCAGTTTGTGTGAAAGACTAATAAATGACAGGCCTCTCCTGATCACATCAAAGGCAGCAGAATGACCATAAACTCAGAATGGAAAAGCAGCCCTTCATGAGCTTTGGAGCCGTGGGTCAAACTGGGGTGACTGTCTGCACAAACGCACCACGGGTTCTCCTTTTTGGAACCTTTCAAGACTAAGTCGTTGAGTCCTTTTCTATGCTTTGAGACTAGGCCTATGCAACAAAACATGATAATTATCGTGATGTTCATTTTACATCATATCATGATAATTTGCTTTGGAGATCAGAGGCTTGTGTGTCATCTTCTGACCATCAAGGATAGTTAAAACAAATAACCTTCTTTTACCATTGTTTTCATCTTGTCATTGCGAAAGCCAACGTATGCAACATTAAATACAGAGAGAAATCAGAGACTACAACCCAGGTATGACTTTGTCTTGTTGAACATTAGGTATTTTATGTTGTTTTTGTCTTTTCACATCTTCATTTTCTCATTGTGTCTTTTACGTGGGTTTCACGTTGTTGCATCTTTCGCATCATTTTTGTCTTGTTGCATCTTTTACAAAAAAGATTTTAGCTTCATTTCATTAAAATTGAAAGGAATAATGAATTGATACTGATGATGGTCATTGTCATCATCATTCTTGGACATCGCGCTCAGCCCTAGTTCAGACTGCATTTGTTACAAATCGACAGAGCCGGTCAGGTTTCTGTCCAAGCCTGCCTGTGGAGCCTTCCAGAGTTCACATGGAAGGAAAAACACCGCCATTAACTTTACTGCTACTTAAGATTTTCTACTAACAAGCTTTTGACATCTTAACTAAAGCAGGGAATTATTTATCAGTTTTCTACAATTATCATTTCACTCTTTATTCAACACAAACAAATAGTTGCTGTGGGAAAGAAAATGCTGAAAATTGTTCTCCTAATGCTGTACTTAGTAGATGAAAAACATCAAGTCACAGCCTGGTAGCTGTGGTAAACTTTCTCTTTGGTTTGTATGCGATAAAGATGAATGATGCCTTATCAAACGGGACCTGCACAGCGTCGGATTATTTCTGACGCTGATTATTATTAATACGTGCTCTCACTCAATTTAAATTACAAGAGGCAGCATCTGAACAAAATCACTCAACCCCATGCATTCATGTTGTTGTTGCTGTTTTTTGTCTCTATCGTTGAGTTATTTGTGGATTTCTAAACTGAATGGACAGTTTCTGTACAAATGCACGGGTCAAAAGGAATCTCAAAACTGTAAAAAAAAAAGGCTGGTTTCTTGGAATATGAATCTTTTTTTTCCAAAATGAAAACTCGTCTTGTTCATGTTTTTCATTTGAAAAGTAATCCCAGCCGAGGAATAAACTCACCTTACATTTTGGCATTTTCTTCCAGTTTTAAATGGGACATCTCGTACTCTATTTGAAAAGTCTCACATGTCCCCACAATGTGTATTTTATTCAGTTTCAGCTCAAAATATCTCACAGTTGGTTCATTGTACCATGTCTGTGCACTCCCGGTTTCCAATCCTAATCCAAACGGGCTGTTTCGGTGTCTGTTCCTTTAAATGCAAATGAGCTGCTGCTGGCCACGCCCCTTTCCTCTTGATGTCATGGATACCATGGTATATACTCCAAAGAGAATAGAAGCAAAGAGGTGCTTTAATGACCACAGCTTTCAACCCAGCATGGTGGAGGTACTGCTACGAGCTGATGTTACCATGGAACAAACAATCAAGTTTCACTTCTTATCAATATTTATGTTTCATTGTATTTATCCTTCTCCATCCAGCAGCAAACAGTTTCACATAAAAAACACATCAAATACATAAAAGCCAACATAAGAGACAAAGAGATTAGAGGAAAAAGACACAACTGTGGTGCTGTTTGAAAACCAGCGACCCGGTGGGTCCGGTTGGCCGTGCTCTGACCGGCTGAGGACGCTGACGGTGAAATTACAAATATACTGAATTCCAAACAGTTTGTTTCAGGCCCAGTTATCTGAGGCTACATTTACAGTAATACGACCTCCATTCACACTGGCGTTGTAGCAAAGTTTCAGAATTAAAGCTCTGAACATTCCAACCTTAACCACACATCATCACATGGCGAGAATTGTCGCAAATTGCTCAAATAACAGCTCGCCTGAGAATGTATGAATACAGAATGAATACATAATTTAACTGCACAACAGCTGCAAACAGAGACAACAAGGACAGAATCACCTTTAATTCAGTATCCATGTTGAATTCACGGCTGGTTGTCAAGGGCAACGTCTTGGATATGCAGAGGCTGATAAGAACAAGCAGAGAATGTGGACGTCTGCGTCACTGTTTCTAAAAGTCTCTGTTTTCGGGGGGGTTCGAACGCCAGAGTACCGTGAACGCTAGGTGTCAACACAGCAAAGGTTATGTGTTTTAAAACAGAAACATATTAGTGGCCTGAAAAAGGGATGTTTGTGCGTCTTGATGAAAACCTAATTTTTCACAATATGTTCCCCTCCTTGACTTCAAGACCAGGTTAGAGTTATGCTAGTTTTAAAGAATGTAGCCAAACAAAATGTGTTTACCCCATTTGATTGTATGTACCTAGTATTTAAAACACACTGAAGCTCGGTAGCTGTTCTATTATTCCCCCCCTGGTGCTAAGTGCATTCAGCTTCACTCAGTGTCTGCTATAGCAACAGCCACTCCCTCCAAGCACCTCAGTGATGTTCCCCTGCAACCACCTGCTACCAACCAAGCCAGCACAAAAACACCATTTATTTTCATCAGCCTGACCTCATAAACGCTCACATGTGATTTCCATATGGGCAGCAGCAGCACTCTGACGCTATATCCAGCTCTGGTATTAGATTGTGGGCAGGTTTTACCACTTAATTAGATGATATGTGACACAGCAGCTTGATCAAACGCTGCACGGAGTCTGAGCTGCATCCGCTGTCAAATCAGGGAAAACAGCTCCTGGATGTATGTGTGTTTTTTTTAGATCTCGTTTCTGTACTGCTAATATACAACACGCACACTGTTTTTTTTGTTTGTTTGTTTGTTTCTATGATCTGCAAAAACTGCAGAAGAAGAAAGAAATATTCTTGCATATAACCATACTGTTCTGTATTAAGCAAGAAGAAAAAAGAAACTTGGGGTGAGCAACTTTTGCTTGAAAAATTAGTAAATAAAGTAAATTATAATAAATTAAAAGGAAACACAACAAAATATAACTGCATGTGGCAATAACGGGTCCAACGGTGCTTATATTTGGTTTTACTGAGTGATCATTTTGCTATTTTGTTCTTATTTTGTTCATATTACACAGAACAAAATAAGCACAACATGAGTTGTAGTCCGCCATAGACTGTTTATATTAGTGGACAGGGGAACTGTGACGCAATCCTTTCGTTTCAGAACTGACGTTTTGAAGCCAGTATTTTACAATTTGGCCGTCGCTATGTTGGCTTTTTGGAGCCAGACATGACCATATTTGGAAAAAAGGGGCAAAACTATGGGGTCAGAGCTAATGCTAAGCGCTAGCTTACCAACTCAGTAAAATGGTAGACTTCATCATTTTACAGTCTTGTTATTGGAACCTATTAACCACAACTACAGTCAAGCTGTCAGTCAGTCTGTGTTTTATTAAATAAAGTGAACGAGCCATCATTCTGACCTGTCAATCAAAGCCTTCTATTAGCCCTGAGATCCGGTTAATGGAGGAAAAATTTTAAGATGGACCAGATCACTTATTAGAGAGCCCAAATCTAATAGTTGAGACTGGAGTGAGTCCTGGAAAAAAAATACTGACGTAGTAATTTACAGAGAGAAGATCAATGTAAGTCTATGGGAACCAGGGCTTTTTGGAGCCACCCCCAGTGGCAGTCAGCAGTATTACAACTTTAAGTTACTTCCGCATTGGCTTCATTTTGAAGTCAAGATCCTTGCCACTTGTGCGCCACCTAGCGGTTCAGTGTGGCAGAGGTTGGGTCTTGAGTAGTGGGTTAAATTTGCTACCCATGTGAAATTTAAGACAGACTTAATATCGTTAAAGTTGAACAAGTGGTGTCATTCTTTAAATAACGAAGAGTCTTGTTCCACTACGACATTATGCAAACCATTGCTTTAGCTCAATATTAACTGGAATATCTTATTAAGACAAAGTTTGATCTATTTTCTTCAGATAAAAGTACTTTTTATGAAACACAACACTTGACAAGATTATTTTTCTTTTTAGAAAAAAACCTCTTTATTTCTATTTAATTCCTTATTTGCAGTGTCGTTGAGTGCAACAGCAAAACAGTGAGTCTTCTCTGAACCTATTGTGCTTTTTTAATTTAATAAATTGATATTTCTCCATCATAAAACCATTATGTGGAAAACAATTCTTTTATTCAACAGCAAATGAAATTTTCATAAAGTTACTATTTAATATGTTTTGAATTCAGTGGTTGTTGCCTGCTGCTGCTTCTCATAATAAATTGAATTCACAGCAAGTCTAATTAAAAAGAGCTCCAAGTCCTGAATACGAATTCTGAACTCAGCTTCCACATTAGTTAGTGTTCATATTTCATTAAAAAATTAAATAAAAAAAAAAGCTGAATTTTGGGAGCTTAAGAGAAGTTTGTGCAATGTGTGAACAGTGAAAGAGTCCGACTGGATTCTTTCTGGCATGGTCTGAAAGCACCATGGACCCGCAGAGGAGGCTCGCCTCAAGAATGTGCACTGACAATTGTGCCAATTTCAAGAGTAAACAAGTCTTCAGAATCCTGCACATGCTGCACATCTCACCCTGTTCCCATCTCCCAGAGCTTTTTTTTTTTTTTCACACAAAGGCTGAGGAAGCTTGGCACCTGAGGAAGCGAGCCAATCAGCGGCGGAGCGTCTGGGATGAGCTAAGCGCCATTTCTAAGCATTACATCATGATGGTGAGTCACTCCCTGGGACTAAGAGACAGTCAAACAGATACAACACGGAGCTGCACCTCCATGACAGCCGAGCCCAGGTGACAACACGTGACGGGGAAACACAGGGAGGCGCGTCTTTGTCTTTACACTGTACATCACATACACGCTGTTTAGCACCGAGCCTTTAAGAATCCTCTGAGCTGCGGCGCTTCAGCGCTGTCAGACAACTTTAACTCCACAAACTATAAGCATCAGCGTCCAACTGAGTCAGAACATAGAGCAGCTCTCTCAGTGTGTAACCCCTCATTTCCACCAGGGTTGGCTGCGATGTGTTGTGATCATTTTGTTACTGTGATAAATTATCGCAATATATGTTTGTTCTTTTATTTTTCAGGGTTTATTCATTTACATTCTCAGATAAAAGGCCTAGAAAATATTTCAATGTTTTGCTGTTTTACTCTATTTACGTCATATTTATTTTATGTAGAAGACACATTTTATCACAATAACTGTTTTGAATGAATGTTCTACATCGTTTTTATCTTGTTGAGTAATAACTCAGTCTGATTTTGTAATTTAGTGCTTTTGTTCATTTGTGTGCAATGTTTGTGTCTTCTTACTTTGTTGTTTTTTTCATTACTTGTGAAACAGGTCTGAACGGGGTCGACGTGCCGACACTAAACCTGAGACCACACACACATCCCTACACATCAGTGACGTCCATCACCTCTCATCCCTGAACTGGATCCAGTTCATTACGTCACAGTATTTAAATGAACAAATAATGTTATGCTCTTGGTTTGTGTGTTTTCATTTTCATTTTACAAGTACAATGTGTGTACAACTGTATGGAATTAAATGTCAAACTCATCCTCTACATTGCACCGTCCTCCTCTAATGGGCATCGTCCCAGCTGTGAAGCGCACACTGGCACCAAGCCATTTTGGCCAAAGCCAGCCTGTCGCATTTTTACTAAACAGGGAAACACGTTTTAATGGAGTCAACGTAGTGCATGAGGTATTGTGCTGAGCTCCTATCAGCAGCAGGTAATGTTACAGATACAGAAGCTGAACACTTCTTGATGCACAAACTAGAAATAGGATCAAACTTAATTAACATCTTCAAGTACCACGATACAACTGTGTTAACGGGGGATTTTTCTAAGATGGACCCATTGGTGGAAACTTACCATCTCACAATCAGTAACAGCAATTTCAAACCATTTTAATTCGGCTCCATGTTTCTGTTGGTGTCGTGATAGAGCAGATTGGTGCTCTACAACTTGGCCCAGTTACTTCTGTATATATTGGATATGCATATTGGAAACCAAAACGATGGAAGCTCGGTGCTAAAGGGTTAAAGATGGGTGTGGCTGCTTTACTTTGGGGCCACGCCCAACAGATCCGGATTCTAAAACGTAGTAGGTGTGGTAATGGATCTTAAGGCCCTTAAGAAAAAAAGAAGAGGAAGCAGTCGTCTGTCGTTTGTAAATGTAAACTTTACGGTAATGAAAACACATTGATTCTTATTTTCAGGTGATTATACATTAATGAAAATATAATCATGAAAATCAACCTAAATCTTGCACACTGAACATTTAAAGTAAAAAGTTATTAGCGTGGACTTAGCCTTAATGCAATATTTCATTTAGTTCAGGCAGCAGGTAATTTAAATGTCATGGAAACCAACCCATTTAGCCTTGACAAACACAGAGTGATCCCACTTTGAAACAGTCTCTCTTCAGAGGTATTTATATAAAAAGTGATGGAGGGAGTAAAGTGAAGAGTGGAAAACAAACATAAATGTTTAATTCCTGCCTGGTTAAGATTTTAAAAGATTCAGGTGTAACCTCATGCCACAGCAGCAAACACAGTGGAGGAGAGAAAAAACCTCTGCTTCTCTGCAGGGACAGATGAGATGGGCAGATGAAAGAGGCAGGGAGCCGAACAAAACGCCAGCAAAAAAATCCAGTTACAGTCGGAGAGTTTAACTGACTCACTTTGAGATGCTGTGTCAGATAAAGACACATGCGTGAGTGGAACAGGTCCTCTGCAAATGTAATAAGATTATCCACGAAGATGTTCAGAGTGAAAAGGGGGAAATATTTTAAAACCTGAGACACAATCGCAGTGGACTGAAAACACCAGTGCATGTGTCTGAAATGAGCAACAATTATCCCTGCAGACGCCAGGTGTAAATGAAAAGGAGCGACTCCTCCAGGTGTGGAGAAAAGTGGGATTCCAGGGCACGAAATCCTCCCTGAACTCCAGACATAAACAGCAGGTGTGATATGAGCCAGGCTGCTGAAATCCAAGAACAAACCACCTCAGACTGTCTTACACTGTTTAATTCAAAAAGAAAAGAATACAGAAGAAAAGCTCAAAAAATAAAAAGCTACAGAACTGGAACTCTCTGCCTCTAAGAACAGAGACAAGAAGGACGACCAAAAATGTTTCTAATGAAAGACAAAGTAAATAAAGGCAGAAATAGTTTTTTAAGAAGTCCTGAAAATTAAAAACATCTCTTTATATGATTTGATTCTTCTTTCTTCTGTAAAAAGAAGACAAATTCATTAAACTGGTGTCTTTAGACAGAAAAGCACCACAGAGGAAGAGCCAAGAATGAGTTTGACTGTTTAGTCGCTGAATGGATTCAACCACAGTTCAGGGGAATAAAGCATTTCTTGATAATGATAAACAAACAAATCATTTCTTAGTGGTGATAATGGACCCAGATTGCAATCTAGAGAATTTGTACCCAACTTGGAGAGTGTTATAGAAAGAATTTAAAAAGAGCTGATGGAGTTCGAGTATCCGAAAAGTCATCCGATGGGACATCCAGTTTTCAGTTTTGATATTTGAATATTCACTTTTTTTCTGTGCTGAGCACAAAGTTAATCACTAGAAAGCAGTTATAAATGTTCTATCTCAATCTGGCTTCTAGTTCTTTGTTCAGATGGGAAGGTCATGTTCAGCCAAGCAACCATTTTCACTCATGGTGTCAACGCTTCGCTGCTCTGGACATACCGACGACGTTGCATCGTGGGTCGTTAGCATTACTGGCTAGGCTAGCGACTTTATTTGTGTCTGTTTCTAGTGATTCTAGTTAGTCTAGTCAAGTGTTCAGTTTGTCCACTTTAACCTGCAGAACGTTGCGTGCAGTCTTTTGCTGCTGCTGTAAAGTCAGGACGTCGGGCTTAGAGTTTGGATTGCATTCAGCAGCATCACGTTCAGGCCAGCTCTTGATTAGAGGTACCGAAGGAGTGAAGTACCTCATTTCCATCTTGTCTCCTATGTTCTCATCATACCTATAGAGTACAGTATAGTAAAAAAACAGAACCCACCTTGTAAGCCAAAAACTTACATTCGAGTCATGTTTACACTGATGTTGTGTTTCAGCCACATGTTAAACACAGAAACTAGAAGATGTTCCCTTTCAAATGAAGTTTAACACATGGATTTTGGCTGAACAGTTCTTCTAAGCCTAACCCAAACCCTAGCTAGTTGGGAACCCTAACTCTAACTAAGGGTTAGGGTTCAGCTATTCAGCTTTTACCTGCTCCAAACTACTGGTCGGCTGCTACTATGTAATGTCTAATGGAGGTCTAACCCGGTTCACCGTTGAGAATAAAGACATTATGTTACAACGCTAGAAAATCCTTAAGTGACTTTGACTTTCACAGACAGAAATCCCATCTGTTCACCAGTGGCGGTCCTGTGGGAAGGAAGTTCGAAGAGTGACAGACTATAAATAACACCGAGCCCCATGCTGACAATAAAGAAAAGCGGAACATCGATACAAACAGTATCTATTCCAAATAAAATCAGTGCTCGTAGTTCTCCAGGCAGTTCAAGGAGGACAGGGACATCACGCTGGGATTCTGTTACACACTCATGTCGGCCATTGTCACCTTTGGCACCCTCACCAGACTCGGCAGCTCAGGAAAACATACACGGAGCGGTAGAGGAAAGCATCACAGATGATCATCCGATGTAGAGGACTGAGGGTGGGACTCTAAAGGACTATGAAGATGCAGAAAAACACATGTCCACACACCCTCACCCTCCACATTTTCCACAAGCAGAGGCTACGAGCCCTGAGGCTGCAGGAGCTTCAAACACTGTTTGGAGTCAGAAACACTAAGTGAAACGTTTGACTATATATGTGAGATTTTATTTGCTTTTCTGAATGTGATCTTAGGGTGCATTCACATCATGCGGTGTTTATTTGAATCTTTTAGAAAACTAATAGCGACGTGCCCTGCTGAGGTGCTTTGGTCCTCTTTAAAGAGAACAGCAGAAAGATGTAGCACTGTGATTTAGAGAGAGCCAACTCATTGTAACCGGAGGTAATGATGTGAACATGCTGGGTTTATCTGTAGTCAGACATTTATTTTTAATATCAAATTTTCTCATATAATCACCTTTGTGAGCTCTGTTTCAGGCTAAACTGATTTGTTTTTTAAATATCAATACTTTTTTTGCATGAGTCAAACCCAGTGGCAGCTGGTGATAAACCAGACTTAGGACATGAACACAGCATGAATATGTGCGCAGAGCCAAATTTTTCGACGTTTCATTCATCTGATAATGCTTGTGTTGACATATCATAATATCATTTTAATAAAAATAATTAAAATTACACAAGCATTTTAATGAAAGGTAAACGCCTCCTGCGTCGCTGGACTCGAACCCCGGTCCCGCAGGTGGGAAGCCGAGTGATTATCCACTTGACCACATAACAGACCCTCAGTAGGAGTCCTACATCAGCTATGCAGCCCGATAGTCAAGTGGCGTTTCATATTCCGTTAAATTACAGTCCCTGTGTAAAACACAGAGGTGTAGGAGACTGAACGGAGGAGTAACGGGCTGAAAAAGACTAAACTGTGTTACCTGTGACATTTGCAGCAGGTTAATGTCTGCTTTACGTTGCCTCCAGTGGACCAGCCGCCGCTGGTCAAACCTGAATCATGTTTTAAAATGCAACAATTTTTCAGCTGTGAGACCAGTTAATAGTTATTAATAGGCTTTTTCGGTGCCTTTTTTGTTAAGGTTTTTGAAGACAAGTTATTTCAGTGTTGTAATGTATACAGAATGAGAAGGTAGACGAGACTTTGGTGTTTCACTATTTAATTACAACTCCTGGTCTGTTGGCGTAATACATTAGCATTAGCGAGTAGCTAATAAGAATGTAAGCATTAATTTTGTATTGGAATTATATGATCTGTGAGCTAGGTTGGTCATTTGGTTAGCTAGAGCTCATGAGTGTGTTTATGCGTTACAGAAATGTTTCATAACTTAGCTACATAAGCTAATGTTAGCATTAATTTGAAGGTCAGCTCGCCTGCTTATTTGGTCAGGTAGAAGTAATTTATACGTTATTAAGTTGACATTGTTGTTATCAAACACAGCTGTATGTGTTAACATTTATCCAGAATCTGAAATGACCATGTCTTACTTGGCAACGTGGTCAGTGTTTTCAGTAAGTAGTAGCGTTAGCTTGGTGAGTTTCACCCCTCGCTGTTCCCCAGCTCCAATCACAAACATGGTCATTTCTGGATCCAAAAAAACAATATGGCAACGGCCAAATTTGACCCTTCAAAACCCTCGTCCAAAAACCAACATCACAGTCACATCGAAGGTATTCTAACAGAAGATGAAAGATTCCAAATTTCATCATTGATGAAAACATATCACCTAATCCGTGGCTAATTCGCTTAAGCTTTGGTCACGTGCATCACGGTGAGCCAGTAGTATCAGGTCTCA